>VZQC01008589.1:329325-381337 GCA_009823505.1 Rhizomys pruinosus | reverse complement strand
TTGGCAAAAAAAAAAAAAAAAAAAAAAAAAAAAAAAGAAGAAGAAGGAAAGCTATAAGAAGAATGTGGTGACTTGAGGATTTTAAACCCTGGATTCAATCACAGATAAACACATAACTTCTGAAATTTTAGTATAGATGCTGGGAAGATCTCCAGATGTGTTTTGAATCTGAGGATTCAGAGCAAAGCAGTAGGGTAAGCTTCATGGTATTGATTGTCATAGAAAGCTGCACTATTTGGTCAGTAATTATTTTAGAGAGCACAGGCCAAGGGAAAGGAAGACAGTTGTACAGTGTGCATGTGTCCTTAAAACTGAGATTACTTCCAGGCCATGACTAGTGACAGGCCTTGGATCATTTCCATCCAAAAGAGGGAAAAGAAAGCGGAAATCCTGAACCAAAAACAACTGGATACTACTGAGCTCTCCAGAGTGTAATTTCCCTTTACCCAAAGTAAAATGATTGAGAGGTGTTTTAGGAGGCTCTGTCAACACATCAACAGAAATCAGGAATATTCTAACCTATGCAGCAGCAAGAGTAAGCAGAGTATTTAAAAGTTGTCAATCAGATCACCTTACTTTCCTATTTAATCTTTCCACTGGATTCTAATAACTTTTGAAAATTCTAGCCAAATCTTAATCATGAGTCAACATGGAATACATGGAGTTGTCATTACTTATGTTCATTTGTCAGAACTCAGGTCCTATTGTTTGTATCCTTGCTCCAACAATACTTCTCTTGCCAGTTTGACATGCTAGATTCATTGTCACATCAGAACCCTAGGTTGACTGTCCCCTTAGCCCTTTGGAAGATGCTTCCCTTAGTGCATACACATAGCTCCCTCCCTTACTGTATTGATGTCTCTCTTCAAACATCAGCACATATAAGTGGCTGTCCTTGACTACTTTGTATAAAGCCACACCTCTTTTGCCATGGAACCCTAAACCCTGCCTTAGTTGTCCTAAGAAAAATTAGCAAAGTGATACAACACATAGATATGGATTAGTTTCATATATGTCTTTCCTACATTTGCAAGCTCTATGAAGATAGACACTTAGATTATTAATCCCTTGTCCCCAAAAGTTAGGATAGGACTTCACATATAGTATTTAACTAACAATGACTGAATAAATAAATTCCATACAGCTACTCAAATTAAATAAACTTTTGTAGAAATTCTTATCTTAGACTGGATAAGACTTAAAGTTCTCAAGCTGTTAGACGAATGAAAAAATCAATTTTTAAAAGGCTTCCAGAAGTTAAATCCCTAAGTGACCGTAGCTATTCTACAATAAAAATCATATTTCAACTTCATCCTACATAGAGCTTGGTTCTTCATCTCTGTGAGTATGATCTATACATGTGTATATGCTAGTATGTGTGTTTCTGTGTATGTGTACAGGAATAGGCACACAAATGTGCCTGTGTGTATGGAAGCCTGAGGCTGATGTCAGGTGTCTTCCTCTATTGTTCTCAATTGTTTTGAAAGACTTGACTTTATGCTGATATTTTCTTTCTTTTTATAATATTTTTATTGATGTTTTGTGTATTTCAGACATCATTTTTCATTCAGTTTAGACATATTCCCCTTTCCCTTCTTCCCACCCCACCCCAGTTCATGCACTCTGCCATATACATCCTGCATCTTTCTCTCAGTCTCTCCAAAGTTTTTCTCTGCAAAGGTTTATTGTCCTAGGCAGAATTCAACCACAGTAGTCCATTCCTTGACCCAGTCCTCATGCTGCTGTGGTTCCCTCTTAACTGTACCCCTCCAAACTATGCCCATGTAGACATCATATATGTACCAGAATTATGTCATCCAGGAATAAACTGTATGTTAATTCCAAAATATGTCCAGGAGTTCATTTTCTTTTAATTTTATATTACTCTAAAATATGAATATATGCCTTCTACCCATATACATTAATTACCATGTCTGAATGTAAGTGGTAAGCTAATTCTGGGGCTCATTACGAGATTCACATTATAACATCACAGTTACTTTCAGATAGAAAGAAATATAACAGTAATGTTGCTCAGCTTGCCTTTCAATTGGGGGATTTGGTACTAGCATCCACAAATGAGGGAAACCATTCCCTGTAAGAAGGGTGGAAAGGATATAAAAACGGAATATGACAGAGGATAGGTGTCAAACATTGATGTATAGACAAAAGACTGGACCTACTATCACCTATCATGGAAGGGACCTAAGCCTCTCTGAGGATTTGTAAGCAGTTAACTATTGATGGTGGGGCCTGTTTTCTTCATAGGTATGGCCAATGGTAGGGTGTCCAGGAGCCTACAAACAAACTCTTACTCATCTTCCTATGTGAAAAAACAAGACATGAAAGTAGAAGAGGGGCTATTTAGAAAGGAGAAGGGGGGTAGCATGAATGGGAGGGATACGAGACAAGGTAATTCATGATGACTCCAATCAAAATACATTAGACACACTATGACAACTATTAATAATTAATATATGGTAATAAAAACATTTTCTTTTTTTAATTTTTATTTATTTTCATATGTGTATGAATGTATTGTCTGCATGTAGGTTGGTGCACCCGTGTCATGCAATGCCGCGGAGGTCAGAAGAGGGTGTCTGATTCCCCTGGAACTGGAGTTAAAGACGGTTTTCAGCCGCCATGTGGGTGCTGGGGATCGAACCCAGGTCCTCTGCAAAAGTAGTCGGTGCTCTTAACCACTAGGCCATCTCTCCAGCCCCAGTAAAAACATTTTCAAAATAGGATTGAGCTACTGATATTTGCAACAGTATGTTTGAGCCTAGAAAACTTGATAGTAACTAAAAAAAAAAAAATTTCAACTGAGTATGGAGATGAATATCTGTAATCCAAGCACTTGAGCGAAAAAGCCAAGGAGATCAGGAGTTTAAGGTTATCCTCAGAAACATAGAAGGCTCAAGGCCAACCTTGGATACATAACACCTTGATAACACCTTGCCCCCCCCCCCCAAAAAGAAGAAAGAAAAAAACAAAGGAAGGGAATGAATGAACGAACAAATAAAAGGAAAGAAGGAAGGAAGGAAAGGAAAGAGATGAGGAAGTGGAAGGGAAGGGGGAGGGGAAAGGGACGTGGAAACGGTGAATGAGTAGGGGAAGGAGAAAGGGAGGAAGGAAGAGAATTCAAGAACCCAGACACACAAAAAATTATCAGTTTACATGAATGTTTCAAGAAAAGGTTTCATAGAGAAACCAAGTTAACAGAGGAGAAGAATGGAGGAGGGGCAGTAAATGATTAATAAGAATGGTGTTTCCTTTCCAGTTGATTAAAAAAATTTTTTTTTGAAGGGCTGGAGAGATGGCCTAGCGGTTAAGAGCGCCAACTGCTCTTGCAGAGGACCCTGGTTCTATCCCCAGCACCCACATGGCAGCTGAAAACCGTCTTTAACTCCAGTTCCAGGGGAATCCGACGCCCTCTTCTGACCTCCGCAGCATTGCACGACACGGGTGCACAAATAAAATTTTAAAAAAATGCTCTTTGACTATGAGTAACATGTATATTTAAAAATATATATTTTGAAACTAAATACTTGTAGAGTGCGCACAATATAGGATACTATTGAATATTTCACTTTCAAGCAGTCAATTTTATTCAAGTGTTGTGATGGCATATATTTGTAATCCCCATCATTTTAAAGGCATAGGCAGAAGGATCCTGAGTTTGAGGCCAAGCTGGGCTAGATAGAGAGGGTAAGACTAAAATATTAAATTAAGTCTTGCTCAAGCTACAGGCGTCTCCAAACTATAGTATTCAAGGTCACTTAATTCTTTCAATACTTGGATTACATCCAAATGAGAAAAATAATTTTTAAGGCTTAATAAGAAGACAAGCTAGTTAATTTTAAATCTTCCTACACTTGTATGCCTTGATTAACTTACACACTTTGATGAAGAATATATATTTTAGGGGATGGAGAAGTCACTCGATGTTTACGAGCACCGGCTGTTCCTGCCGCTCTTGGAGAAGACCCAGCATGACAGCCAATCAAGTTCCAGTGAATCCAAAGCCCATTTATAGCCTAGTGGGCATTGTACACAGTCAAAACACTCATAGACACAAAATAAAAACAAATTATTCAAAAATTAAAACAAAGAATATATTTTTAATAAATTACTCATGGCATATGGGCTTCATGTTCTAGTGGATGCGCCCACATTCAAGTGCATGTGGCCAGCACTGAACGGAGTCAGTGAGGTACAAACAAAAGAAGAGGCCATGAAGATGGGAAACTATATGTTGGGTGGATCTTGGGGATAGGGAGGAGGAATAAGGCTTGGACATGATCAAGAGACATTGTATACATATGTGAAATTTCCAAATAAAAAAGAAAAATCTTTTAATGTTCATTTTTATTGAATTTTTGTGCATTCCATACAATAAATATTAATTATATTTAGATCTCTTCCCATATCTGCGCCTGCCCCTTAGCTGCACTCTACCAGATTTCATACATTCTGTCATATATTTTAAAACCTATTGAGTCAGGCTTCTGTACCCAAATGTTCCTTGGTGCAGTAGACTGGAGTCTACTCAGCTTATTTAGAGTCACTTCCTGGGGCTGGAGAGATGGCCTAGCAGTTAAGAGCACTAACTGCTCTTGCAGAGGACCCGGGTTCGATCCCCAGCACCCACATGGCAGCTGAGAACCGTCTGTAACTCCAATTCCAGGAGAACTCCAGTTCCAGGGGAATCCGACACCCTCTTCTGACCTCCAACGCATTGCACGACACGGGTGCACAAACCCGTATGCAGACAGTACATTCATACGCATACAAAATAAATTTAAAAACTAAAAAAGAAGATTCTAGAGTCGCTTCCTTCAAGAAGATCAACTCTCCCTCACCAAATAGTAATCAGTTGCCAATAGTTCAGTCTTCCAGGCCTCTGGGATCTTGCTCATATGAACTTGCAGCACAAGATCCCTGCTGACTCATAGCACAAAAACCCAGCATACAACCAAGGAAAGAAAAATATGGGAAACGGCTTGAGGGAACATGAATTAAGATCCTTGGCACCCAGATAAAAGTTCAGGTATAATGGCATGTGTTTATAACATCAGCACAAGGGAATGGAAAACAGGAATCAAAGGGGCTTGCTGGTCAACCAGCCTAGCCAAATAGGAAGCTCCAGGTTCAGTGAGAGAGACCCTGTCTCAAGAAATAAGGTGCAGGGGGCTGGAGAGATGGCCTAGCGGTTAAGAGCGCCGTCCGCTCTTACAGAGGACCCGGGTTCGATCCCCAGCACCCACATGGCGGCCCAGAACCGTCTGAAACTCCAATTCCAGGAGAACTCCAGTTCCAGGGGAATCTGACGCCCTCTTCTGACCTCCGAGGCATTGCACGACACGGTGCACAGACTTGTAGACAGTACATTCATACACATACAGAAATAAATAAAATTAAATTAAAAAAAAAAGAAATAAGGTTCAGGCGGATCTTTGTGAGTTCAAGGCCAGCCTGGTCTACAGAGTGAGGTCCAGGACAGCTGGTGCTATAGGGAGACCCTGTCTCAAAAAGACTAAAAAAAAAAATAAAGGAAAGAAAGAAAAAGAAATAAGGTGAAGAGCCAGAGACAAAACACCTGACATTGATCTCTGGCCTCCCCACATACACACAGGCACATGCCTCTGGACAAATGTGCATGTAGATACAGGCAAATAAATGCTCATGTTCACACATGCTGGTGTGTGTGCGGGTACACATACCGAATATGCATAAACAAAAGTGACATTAAAAATATTTAATGACTTGGATGACATGGACACTAAACAATCAGACATGGTGCCAGCCATCAATTTCCACTGGGCAAAGGTTATCCCTTTTTCTGTGAAAATCAGGTTAACCAGAATATATTTGAACAAAATAATGAACCCATAAGCAAGGTGCCACTATCTTTCCTTTGAAAACATATCTGATTTACATATACTGTGTCCAGGAGAAAATTAAAAACGTAAGGGGTCCTTGGTAATGAAAAGTAATGTCATATATGAATGCAATATGTGAATATATTACTGAACATATTCTCCTATATTTTATATTTTGAGACTGTAATTCTAAATGTGATGTTATCTAGAGATGGAGTCTTTTATTAGACGAGGTCTTGAAACTGGAGTGCTCAATACAAGACTATTTCCCTTGAAAGAGATGCCAGAAAGCTCCCTCTCCATATCCATGCACACATATGATATGAGTACACAAGAAGATGGCAGCATTCTACAAAAGAGTAAAGAGTCATTACCATGAAAGCTTCATCGCTGGCATCTTGATCTAGGACTTTCAGCCTCCAATTGTGAGATGTTATTTTCTGTTGCTTTAAGCACTCAGTCTGATGTTTTCTCAGACTAGCCTGAACACACATAAAGGTCCTAGTGATGAAATTATTAGCACCTGTATGGGTCTTTATATACTTTGGGGATTTATTTATTCTTGTTTTTCTTTCTTGTATGTTATAAGACAGGGAGACGGGGTCTCACTTCATGGTCAATGCTGGCCTTGAATTTGCCATCTTCCTACCTCAGCCTCCTGAGTAATGGGATTATAAGCATCAACTGGTTAAGATCCTTGTTTTAGAGGAAGTCAAAGAACTTCATCTATCTCCCACCTGAATAAATTGATAATTATATCAAATATCAAGTACCTAAATAAGGTAAAAGAATAGCAAATGTTTTCTCGTTTATCCAAAGAATGAAAAATAAAAAAGTAAAAGTAGGGGCGGGGACTGAAGAGATGACTCAACAGTTAAGAGCTCTTGTAGAAGATTGCAACTCAGTTCCCAGCCTCACATGGTGGCTAACATTTCCAAGGGATCCAACATCCTCTTCTAGCCTCCTTGGCCATTGCGGGTATGGTGCACTTACATACATACAGGCAAAACACTCATACCAATAAAGTAAAAATAAATGCAAAGAGGTGTTAAAAAGAAAGTAAATGTGAGATTATCACCCCTTGTTTTTTGTAATTCTAAGTGAATATGTGCAATAATATGTACACTAATACATATTACTAATGTGGAAATCATATATGGGTTAGACAATATTGGGTGCTTTTATTTATATATTTAATGGTTTGGGGCTTTTAAAAATATTGTATTGATTTCTTTGGGAATTTCATATAATGTATTTTGATAATTTTCAAACCCCCTATCTCTACCCCACAGTGCCACACACCTCCTAACATCATTTCCTGTATTATTTCTACTTGAAGGCATATTGAGTCTAATTTGTATTCCCTAAATGGTTTTGGGTGTGAGTCCATCTCCTGGAGCCTGGTCAACTTATTCACATCACATCCTTAAAGGAAACTGACTCTCCCTATCCTATCACCTATCAATTAATTGCCAGTAGATCCTTGGCTAGGGCTGAGCTTCTTGTCAAGCTCACCGATCCGTGCTGGGTTTCTATCTACCCAGAGATTGCAGAGGACTTGTGCATGCTGTTATTGGTGCTGTAAGTTCAAATGGTTGATTGGCCTGTTGCATCTAGAAAACACAATTTCCTTATATTCATCCAACACTTCTTACAAGCTTTCTGCCCTGTCTTCCACAATGATCCCTGAGCCTCGGGTGGATGGGGTATAATATAGATGTGTCATTTAGGAGTAAGCAACCTACAGTTTCTTTTATCTTTTAGGAATTCACATTTTCCCTTTAATTTTATATTACTCTAAAGTATGCATACATACCCTCCACCCATATGCCAAATTACAAAGTCTGAAAATAAGCAGTAGGTTAATTCTAAAGCCCATAAAGGGATTCACATTTTAACCGTACAGTTGGTTTCAGATAAAAAGAAATATAACATTGACATTGCTCAGTTTGCTTTACAACTAGGAATTTGGTGCTAGCATCCACAAATGAGGGATACCATTCATCATTTGTTTTTCTGGGACTGTGTTACTTCACTTAGCATAATGGCTTCTAGTTCCATCCATTTACCTGCAAAGTTCATGATGTCATCTTTTTTTTGAGGCTTTATTAATATTTCATTATTTTTAATATATATTTTGTACAAGATTATCAAATCTAGACCCGTGTCCCCCACCCTATCTCCCCACCCCACCAGAGCTCATGCATTCTGCCAAACATGCTTTTCATCTCTTTCTCTACTGTTTCTTATTCTCTGTATCAATCACCATCTGATGAAAGAAGAACCCACTCTGGTGAAAGTGAGAGATGTATGATCTATGGGTGTAACAAGTTGTTAGGAGTTGGTTTAATACTAAGTCACAGTCCCCTTTTGCTTGTGTAGTCCAGGCTAGCCCTGAACTCATGCTCCTCCTATGTCTACCTCCTGAGCCTAGGATCACAGCCTCTGTGTCACAACAAGGGTTTTATTCTGCAATTGGTTAGAAATACTGATTTTTTGAATTTTATCATTGGAGAAGTTTACTTGGACCTTTCTAATGCATTACTGAATAAATGTTTCCTTGACTTGAATGCTTAAAAGACCTATTGTTTTTTTCCCTGCAGTCTTTGTGACAGAGAAAGACAGTAGCCTGCATATTACAACCCATATTCTGTGATGAAGTTCAATCAACAAATGCCAGGAAAAGCTGTCCACAGCCGTCTGTCTGGAGTCATTACAAAAGAACATGCCACAGAATGCTGAAGTCATAAATCTGGATTTCTTCTTTTCATCTTTTCTTCTATTCTTGTGCTTGTCTCAGATAAAATATGTTATGCCGTGATTCCTATGGTGAAACAAGTATCAAGATGAACTGATTTTAAATGAAGAAATACTAATTCCATTTCAGCTGTATAGTTTGAAATAAGTTACCACCAGAAAAACTACAACATGAGCTGATAGCATAGCTCAGTGTTAGAAGGCTTGCCGGGCCTACATGATGCCTGAGTTAGAGCTTCAGTACTACCAAAGCAAATCTATAATCATTTCAAAATAGTGAATGTATACATTTGTTTTTCCTGGATTTCTTCCTATTTTTGTTTGTTTGGGGTTTTTCTTTTGTTTCATCCTGGGTTTTTTTTTTTTTTTTTTTGAAACAATGTCTCATGTAGCCCAGGCTGGTCTGAAACTCACTATGTACTTGAGGATAACTTTGAACTCTTCCAATCTTCCTGCCTCTGCTTTCCAAGTGCTAGGATTGCAGGTACAGAAAACACTTTGAATCTCTACACGACTTTTGACTTCTGCTTTGTAAAACCCAGTTCTCTTTCTTTAAAGAAGAAAACAGAATTTAAGCCAACATCTGTGAAAGACAGTAATGTTATAGTAAAAGAGTATTATTTTGCTGAAACTTTTTAAAATTAGCTCTTAACTAAAGTGCCTTAATGTGACTATTTTCTAGCAATGTTTTAGTTATCATTCATTTTGTAATATTTACACAGCATAAGTTAGCAGCAAGAGTAATAGGCAAATGCCTGGAAGACATTCCACCCACAGCAGCAGTCAATGCTATGTTAATAACTATGGAGAAGGCTACATAGAAAATTAAATTAAGAAATCCAATTAAATTAAATGAATGTGGGGTCTGGGAATGGGACTGAGTTGTAAAGTGATTGCCTAGCAAGTCAGAGGCCCTTGATTCCAACCAAAGCGCTGCAATTAAATGATTAGTTAACTAATCAATTAATTAAGGGATAGCAGGATAGCATACAGAAAGATGTAATGCATGCTAAAAGAGCTAGGCATGGTAGTGATTAGCCAGTAATCCTCAAGAGACTGAGGTCAGAGGATGGCCACAACTTCAAGGCCAGCTTGGTATACATCCTAAGTTCCAGGCCATTCAGGAATAATGAGATCTATCTCAAAATCCTTTTAAAGAAAGAAAAAAATATTAAACTAAAAGCTTTATGGATTATTTTTTAATTTTATTTCTTTTTTATGTGTATGAATGTACTGTCTGCATGTAGGTTAGTACACCCGTGTTGTGCAATGCCATGGAGGCCAGAAGAGGGTGTCGGATTCCCCTGGAGTTAAAGAAGGTTCTCAGCTGCAAGGTGGGTGCTGGGGATCGAACCCGGGTCCTCTGCAAGAGGAGTCAGTGCTCTTAACTGCTAGGCCATCTCTCCAGCCCCAGCTTTATGGATTATTACATGCAAAAAATGCATTAATTTGGCCAGGCATGGTGGTACATGCCTTTAATCCCAGCACTTGGGAGGCAGAGGCAGGCAGATCTCTGTGAGTTCAAGGCCAGCCTGGTCTACATAGCAAACTCCAGATCAGCTGGGACTAAAGGGAGACCCTGTCTCAAATGGACCAAAAAATGCATTAATTCTAAGGAACATTTCTACTTGCTCATGTATTTCTCATAAGATTTTCAAATTATGTGGCTTTAGTTTAATATGCTGTCTTCATGGACACAATTGCAAGCATATAATTCTATTTCAGATCTATGATGGATAAAAATGAAAAGTGAAAGGTGTTCAAATTATAGTTTGCTTAAAAGGATACATTCACACCAGGTGTGGTGGTGCATGCCTTTAATCCAAGCACTTGGGAGGCAGAGGCAGGCAGATCTCTGTGAGTTCCAGGCCAGCCTGGTCTACAGAGTGAGTTCCAGGCCAGCTGGGGCTACAGGGAGACCCTGTCTCAAAAAGACCCCCCCAAAAAATAAAGGATACCTTCTCATGCAGCAAATCCTTCAAGAGGGAAATGGTTTCCTCAGTTGAAAAGGTGATGGCTGAGGAAACCATTTCCCTCTTGAAAAGGTGATGACGGGGCTGGAGAGATGGCCTAGCGGTTAAGAGCGCCGACCGCTCTTACAGAGGACCCAGGTTCGATCCCCAGCACCCACATGGCGGCTGAGAACCGTCTGAAACTCCAATTCCAGGAGAACTCCAGTTCCAGGGGAATCGGAGACCCTCTTCTGACCTCCGCGGCATTGCACGACACGGGTGCACAAACTTGCATGCAGGCAGTACATTCCTACACATACAGAAATAAATAAAATTAATAAAAAAAATATTAAAAAAAAAGAAAAGGTGATGACTTTGAACTCAAGGAGAAAAAGGCTTGGAGAAGTGACTTCATTTCTCTCTTCCTCTGTTCCTTCATCTGTAAAATGGATAGTATCATGGTATTGTCGCTTTGAACTTTTGAATGTAAAGTATAAATGAATACATAAAAATGTTAGGCATATAGTGAGCACTGAGTAAATATTCTCTTCAAGGGGCTGGAGAGATGGCTCAGCGGTTAAGAGTACTAACTGCTCTTGCAGAGGACCCGGGTTTGATTCCCAGCACCCACATGATGACTAAGGACTATCTTTAAGTCCAGTTTCAGGGGAATCCGATGCCCTCTTCTAACCTCCGCGGCATTGCATGACCCAGGTGCACCAACCTACATGCAGACAGTACACTCATACACATAGAAAATGATAAATAAAATTTTAAAATATTCTCTTCAAATGCCTCAATTATAATAAAAAAAAGCTTCATTTTTTCAGAAGTACACGACTTAATTTTTTACTATTTTAATCACATGTTCCTTATTTTTCATGCCTCTCCAGTACCAACCCACTTATTCTTCTTACTCCTCTTCTTAGTTCTTTTTAGTGTGTGGTTTCTATACAAGTTTTACTCACTCAAACAGTTTTAATCTTCAAGGCCTCCTGCTTCCTTTCTATTTCACCTTTCTCTTTAAACCCCTTCTTACTATCTCTAGTCTTTCATCTGCCTTTACTCAAACTTCAAGGTGTCAGAACATCTGAGGCATTTTGGGTTTGATAGATAGTTGTTCAGCAGCTAAAGCCCTTCATGGGAGAGGTAATGTATAAATGAGGTGAGACTAGTTACTGAATTGACTGTATTTTTAGGTATACATAGCAGAACTTAGATTTTAAAATAACTGGCACTGTCAAACTAGTCGCTGAAGGAATTCATCCATTTGTCTCCGATATTTTTTATTAATAATATGGGTCTCAAGAGTCTGGGAAAGATAGCTCAGTGGTTAAGAGCTGCTTTTTTCAGTGGACTTGGATTCCATTCCCAGCACCTGTAACTCCAGTTCCAGGGCTCCAACACCTTCTTCTGGCCTCTGTAGACACTGCATGCAAGTGGTACACATACCTAGCTATAAGAATTCACATATAAAATAGAACATCTAAATGTTTTAAATCACAGGGTCCTCAAGCAGTAAATTGGTTTATGCTTATGCAAGTTTGTTGCATACCTCAATTCACTAGTAGGCTTTCAACCTCCAATCTCTGTCCACTGCCTATGGTCTCATTTTCCAGGTGATCAGCTTCAATACTCAGTCCCTGTAATCACACCCTGAGCTAGCAACATCTTGCTTCATTTGATTCAACTGAGAAAAATCTACCAGTTAAAATATAACTTTCTGCCTGTTAGTCACCTGTATGTCTGCTGCAAAATGCAGATAGAGAAAAAGAAAAACAACATAATTATGTACTTCAAACATACCTTCAATGGTTTTCAAGAATCATTTTACATTTTCCAAGTTTATTCATCCTCCTACTGGTAACAGTATTTCAAACAGCTCCTGCCTGAAAACTTCAAAAAATCAGCTTTCTCATCAGTGTTGTCACTTGAGAGAAAATTAAGAATTTCTGCATTCTCCCACCACCAGATCTACTGCACTGCTGCCTTCAGAGCCTATGTATGGAAGAAACTGTATTCCTCGCTCTGCCTGTGTTCCTATGGAATTCATTCACCTACTCAAGAACTCCATCCAGCCAATTCCTCCTATCTTCCTTCCCCACATTATCTATTCCCTGATCTTGACAGAATCCTTACTGCCATAGTTAAAAACAAGTATTGGAAACCAATAAATGTGGAGAGATAGCGAGTTGAGTTTTTTGAGCATGTGATGCAACATAGATTAATCAGGCGCTCCAGTGGAAGGACACATACCAAAGGAAATTTGGGAACACAAATATTGGTTCAATAGGCCTTAATATATGACACAGTACATGAAATCTGGTGGGGAGTATCTAAAGGGGTGCACAGAGTGCACAAGGTCTAAATATGGTCAAGATACATTGTATAAGATTTGCAATAATTCAACAATTTTTTAAAACATAGCCGGGCGTGGTGGCGCACGCCTTTAATCCTAGCACTTGGGAGGCAGAGGCAGGCGGATCTTTGTGAGTTCAAGGCCAGCCTGGTCTACANTTCATAGTCCTAAATGCTTACATTAAGAAAATAGAAAGAGCACAAATAAATGACTTAACATTGCAACTAAAAACACTTGAGCCGGGGGTGGTCATGCACTCCTTTAATCTTAGCACCCAGGAGGCAGAGGCAGGAGGATCTTTGTGAGTTCAAGGCCAGCCTGGTCTACAGAGTGAATTCCAGGACAGCTGGGGCTACAGGGAGACCCTGTCTTGAAAAGACAAAAAACAAAAAACAAAAAAAAAACCCATAAATACATAAAAATAAAACTATCAATTCTCCTACTGGAAAAATTCTTTTTAATCTACCTTACTTTATAGGTAGGCAAGTCACAAAGGTATTAGTCACGTGGTAAACATGAGGCAGGCTTTCAAACATACTGTAAATAAAATACATGCTTAGATAAACCATGAAAAAAAGTTTTAATTTTTGAGAATTTCATACATGAGTATTGTATTTGCACTATTTCCATCCCTCTCAGTCCCCCACCAACTCCTACCATTTCACCCATTCCCTCTCAACTTCTTGTCCTCTTCTTCAATTACTACTGCTACATCTACATACCTACATTTATAAGTACTCATATATCTATATAATGCACTGAGTCCATTTAGTGGTGCTCATACGTACCTATGACTGGGGCTGCAGATGAGATTGCATAACCTCTCAGGGAGCTAATTCCTGGAGAAAACTGATTCTCCTTCCCTCAGCATCCATAGATTGCCTATAGCTCTTCATCGTGAGAGGAGACCTTGTGAAATTTCCCTCCACTTCCCTCAGGGCACCTCAACCACATTTTTCATTATGCAAATACTGTTAGACCACCATATTGTGGAAGTTTCATTGGAGCCACTTCCTTATCATGTCTAGGTATGTAACAAACCTGAAGAAGAAGGTTTCATTCATGCTTGGAGAACTGTATGCAGATATATATTCTTTTTGAGACCGGTTCTCCTTTTAGTCCCAGGTGGCCTGGAGCTCACTATGTAGACCAGGCTGGCCTTGAACTCAGAGAGATCCACCTGCCTCTGCCTCTGCCTCCTGAGTGCTGGGATTAAAGGTGTGTGCCACCACGCCCGGCAGATATATATTCTTACCATACAAATTTTAAGTATCAAAATATACACAAAGTAATCATATTTGTTTGCTCAACATACACTATAAAATGTATCATAAACAATTAAAATGTGTGCACATGTACTTGATTAAGCCTTCATGAAATTGTTTTTCTTGTTGGAGAAATTCACACATGCATATAATGTATCATGATCAGCTATATCCCCCAGTCATTCCCTTCCAATCTCTTCCATCGCTTTTTCCACCAATCTTCATATGCTTTCATTATTTTAAAACCCACTTAGTCCATGTCACAGTTTCTCTTAATTTGCTGTGACAAAACACTCTGACCAAAACCAACTTGGGGAGGAAAGGGTTTACTTGACTCACATCTCCTAGGTCACAGTTCATCACTGTGGGAGGCTAACATAGGAACTCAGAACAGCTGGAGGTAGAACCTGAAGCACAGGCCATGGATTAATGTTGTTTACTTGTTGCTCCCCTGGCCCATGCCCAGCTTGCTTTCTTATATAATACAGAACAATCTTGCCAGGGGGTGGGGGAGTTGGTACCACACTCAACAATCAAGAAAATACTCCACAGATATGGCCACAGAACAGTTCAATGGGGGCATTTCCACAATTGAGGCTCTCTCAATCCAGGTGTGTCAAGTTAAACTAAAGCTATCCAGCACAGTCCACTTACTGTAGACTATATGTTCATGTATATAGACACATCTACTGGAGCATGGGTAGCATAGCAGGGTTGCATCCCTAAAGAAAACTGACTCTCATGGAGAGATAGCTCAGTGGGTACAAGCAGGTACCGCTCTTACAGAGAACCGAAGTTTGATTCCTAACACCCATGTCAGTCAGCTCACAACTGCCTGTATGTAACTCCAGATCCAGTGATATCTTACACCTCTCCCTCCTTGGACACCTGTGCTCATGGACACATACCTCCCCCACGTATACACATAATTAAAAATAAAATTAATCTTTTAAAAATAACCCTGAAACAAAGACAAACCAAAATATGAAAGAAAACAATTTTTCAAGTTCCTCAGTTAGGAGTGGGACCTTCTGACCTTGTCCCCACTCCAGGCTGCAAATATTGTTGGGCTAAATCTTGAATGAGTCTTGTATGTGCAGTCACAGCCACTGTGAGTTCATGTATCCAACAGCCCTGTCATATCTGGCAAACACTCTTTTGTTGTAAATACCCACTCCCTCTGGCTCCTCGTACAATCTTCTATCTCTCCACCTCTTCCATGATGATTTCTGAGACTTATGGTGGGGTTATGATGTAGGTGTCCCATTTAGAGCTGAGCACACCACAGTCTTGCATTCTGAATACTGACCAGTTGTGGGTTTTTTTATTAATCACCATCTACTGCAAAAAAAAAAAAAAAAAAAAAAAGAAACTTCTCTGATGAGGGTAGAGAAATGGACCAAATTATGTGTATAAAGATAAGAATTTAAGGAGTACTTTATTACTGTGTCCATTTTGCAGAATAATAGTACTAAGTTCTTACCTAGGAGATATAACCTAGTCATCCATAGGGTTTAGGCCCAGTTAACAGTATCAGGCATGAGTTCTGTGTTATGGAATGAGCTTTAAATCCAATCAGAAAGTGGTTGGCTACTTCTATAACATGGCATTTTCAAACACACAAGAGAGAAACCATGTGCCATTTGTCTCTCTGGGTCAGGGTTACCTCAGCTTTGCTTCCTTCATTCTGTGGTCTTGATGTTTTGCTAATAATAAATTGTGGTTAGTTCCTTTTCTGGTTCTATTTGGTGTTCTGTAGGCCTCTTGGACCTTTCATGGTGTTATACAACTCTACCATGTTCTGTTACTATTTTTTAAAAATTTTTCATTGACCTTTACTGGCTAATCAAATTCATCTACTTTGTTTTTCAGCCATAATTCTGTATTCTACTTGATCCAATCTATTGGTGAGGCTTTCCACTGAAGTTTTTATTTGTATTTTTGAGTTGTTGAAGTCCAACATCATTTCACTTTAGGTTTTCTTCAATAATTCTACTCTGTGTTGAATTCCATTTTCCTATCTTTTACTGATGTCTTTATTTCATTCATCTTTTTATTTTAGTCCTCTTGGAATATGTACCTGTCTACTTTGATTTCTTTAAACATACTTAGAATCATATTTTTATTTTTTACTGTTTTACATATTTTTTGTACAAGATTATGTTACAAATCAAATCCAGACTCGTGTCCCCGTCCCAACCTCCCACCCCACCAGATTCACCCTTTCACTCAGTTCTTTGATGCAGTCTTTTCTGTTGTTGGTGGTGGTGTTGTTCTTTCCCATATGCACCACTCCCAACAAGAAATGTTTACAACTAGGTAATTGGCACTAGCATCCACAGATGAGGGATACCATTCGTCATTTGTTTTTCTGGGACTGTGTTACTTCACTTAACATAATATCTTCCAGTTCCATCCATTTCCCTGCAAAGTTCATGATGTTGTCTTTTTTTACTGCTGCATAGAACTCCATTGTGTAGATGTACCACATTTTCTCTATCCACCTGTCAGTTGAGGGGCATTTGTGCTGGTTCCAGCTTTTTGCTATTGTGAACAGAGCTGTGCTTCAGGTGGTCCTGGCAGGTCCCTGATCTAATCACTGTGCACTCAGAACCATATTTTTAATACCTCTGAAAGCTCTTCAAAAACATTTTCAACAGGTTCCATTATTATGAGATTAAGTAATTGTTGGGAGAAACATGTTGTCTTAGGTTTTAATGTTATTTCCATTTTGTGCTGGGACTTGTGCATCTGTTAAGGTTGAATGGGAATGCGAGTCTGGGGATAATGGTCTGGGGACTGCGTATCTGTCAATGGGGGAGCTAGGGACGTGTAGAAAACAGAATGAAAGGAGAGAGGGGTTTTTTTTTAGCAAGAGAAGATTATGAACAAAGAATAATGGCAAAGAAGAAAACTAGGAAAGGAGAAACAGTCACCTGGGGCTGGTGGGATGGTTAAGTGGTTAAGAATACTTGCTGTTCTTCCAGAGAACCTGGTTCCTGTCCCAGCACCCATATGGTGGCTCACAACTGTCAGTAACTCCAGTTCCAGAGGATGCAACACCCTCTTCTGCCCTTGGCTGCCCTCTGCATGACATTGCACACACATGGTGCACTTAAATATATGCAGGCAAAACACTACTACATATAAAATTAAAATAATAAATAAAATATTTTCAATAAGCAGTAACCTGTACTGGGTCATGAGTTTGAGCCAGGAAATGATGAGGCATGTAGCTTGATAAGTAGGTGGTGAGGGTCTGTGATCAACTTAAAGACTTTGGTACCTGGGCACGGTAGCAGGGGCATATCATCCTAGCTATTCAGAAGGATGGAAAAGGATTATTACCTGAGCCAAGGAGTTGGAACAAGTCTGTACAACATAGCAAGACAAGTCCTGTTGGTTATAAAAGAAAAGACTTCTGTAGATAATAGAGAAGATTTTTAGCATGAGAGTTATATGCTTGACATTTCAGAAAATTCCATCTCACTGTACAGAAGGCTGCATCAAAGCTAGGTTGGAGGCAGGAAACATAGAAGAGAAGTTAGCATAATATGTAAGAGAGGATGGTGAATTGATCTAAGATGGTGACAACAAAGATGGGAGAAGAATTTAAGAAATATTTTAAAGTTAGAGTGAGGAAGGTGTGTGTGTGTGTGTGTGTGTGTGTGCACACAGTGCATGCACGCACAGGTATATTTATATGACTGTTCTTCTGGAACAGGGTGTGTATTTGTGTGTGTATACATATGTATGTGCAGGTATACTCATATGACTGTTCTTTTGGAACAGGGTGTGTGTGTGTGTGTGTGTGTGTGTGTGTGTGTGTGTATTTGGTGTATGTGTATGTGCAGGTATACTCATTTGACTGTTCTTGTGGAACAGGCAGTGTATGTGTGTACGTGTGTGTGACAGTGTACATGCACATGTGTGCAAGTGAATGTGAGAGACAAAGGTTGACACAGGTGACTTCATCAATTGCTTTCCACTTAAATGTTCACACATGGTCTCTCACTTGAACTCAGTACTCATCAATTCGACTAGTTTAACTGGTTCTAGGGATCCCCTATCTCAACCTCTAGAGGGCTGGAACTATAAGCAGGGCAGCACATCCACCTAGCACTTATGTGGGTGCTAGGGATCCAATTTCCAGTGCTCATGCCTTGGTGACATGCACTTTATTCATTGAACATCTCTCTAGCCCCACGAGTAAGGTTTTGATGGTTGATTAGCTAATAGGATACGGAGAAAAGCAGCAGGTGGGTTAACAAGTTATTGATTTGTAGATTATCATCATGGAGGAGTGGGCCATAGTCTACAAAAGGAAGAGATGGCATTCATCAGAGAAAGTTAAAGAGCAGTTATTGGACTGGAGAGGCTTTTATAGAAAAGCTGTGAGGGACACTGAATTCAGGATGTTGGTAGAGGCTAGACTGAATGTAAAGCAGCTATATAGCCAAAGGAAAGGAGGGGTCAAAGTCAAATATTGAAGAAAAAACAGGTCTGGAACTCAGAGACCAGTAATGTGAGCAGAGTAAACAATACATAAATGAACAGAGGAATATAACTGCACTCTGCAACTCAAACAGAAGCAAGCTAAGCTGGATGAACTGAGTGGTATGAACAGTGATGTGCAGGATGATGGAGCTTAAAGGTGCATAATGTGTTTTAGGGGTACTTGTCAGTATGTTCTCAACTGTGTGGAACAAAACTCTACCCAAATAGTGTGAACTATCAAGAAAATGTTTAACATGCTAATAAGAAGCTCCAGCTTCAGAGGGCTCCAGGGTTTTCTTTTGTTTTGTCTTGTTTCCTATTTTTCAGTGTCTTAACTCATAATTCATTCATAATTCAAGGACACGATTCTTTCTACCTATCTGTTTTGCTTTATGATATCAGTTTGTCTTCAGGCATTTTCTTCTCATGATCACAAAACAATTATTGCAGCCCTAGCCATAATATCTAGATATACCCACAGCCAGCGAAGAAGGAAGCATATCATCCTGTAAATACCATTCAAAGACTGAGAAAACAATTTTATAAAGACCCTTCTCCCATAGTGAATGAGAGTTAAGGGCCATGAGCAGACTTCCAACATTCTCAAGGGGTAAAAGATCATAATGATCAGTCTAGGCTAATAAGCACTTTACTGCCTCAATAGTTAACATGATGACTGTGGCAAAAAAAAACAAACTAGGCTTCTACTGACAAGGAAGAAGAGATATGGATATGGTGTAGGAATCCAGTAGTGTCTACCACATTCCTCAATTGGGGAAAATCATTTTTTTTTTGAGATAGAGTCTCCCTATAGCCCCAGCTGGCCTGGAACTCACTTTGTAGATGAGGCTGGCCTTGAATTCACAGAGATCCACCTGCCTCTACCTCCTGAATGCTAAGATTAAAGGCGTGGGCAACCATGCTCAGCTTAAAGACAGTTCTTAGCTGACATTTGGGTGCTGGGAATTGAACCCCGGTCCTCTGCAAAAGCAGTAGGCACTTTTAACCACTGAGCCATCTCTCCAGCCCCTGGGAAAATCATTTTTGAGAGAGTCTCATTTACCACTGGATAGCTTTGAACTCACTATGTAATGGAGGATGACTTGGAACTTACCCTCCTGGCTCAACATACTGAATCCAAGGATAAGCAAGCACCACCACCGCTGGTTTATGCACTGATAGGCAAGCATTCTACCAACTTACCTATATCTGCAACTCACCAAGTGTTGTTGCTTGACAAAAAATTTCATTTTCAGAAGGGACAAGTAGGGCTGGGGATGCAGCCATATGGTAGACCTATTTATTACCCACCATGCAGAAAGCCCTGGATTTGATCCACAACATTGATAAATGAATGAATGAACAAATTAATACTACATAATTTTGAAGCTCATACTCATAAAAGAAGAAATTAATGAAGGCTGGAGAGATGGCTCAGCAGTTAAGAACACTTGACGTTCTTGCAAAGGATCCAAGTTCAGTTACCAGCATCCATCTCAAGAGGGTCACAAGTACTTGTAACTCCAGCTCCAGGGGAAGGAATGCATCTGGCCACCATGGGCACCTTCATTCATGTATACAAATCCCCACAGATGCACACATATACATAATTAAAATATCAGGATTGCATAGGTCCATTCTAACTCCTTGATACATAAAGTATAAAAATTCATTGCTAGTGCGCTTCCCAGTAAGTTCAGGCTATATTTATTTTTAACAGTTTCTAGGGCAATGTATACAAAACATTGTATTTTTTTAAAAGTGAATCCATGGGGCTGGAGAGATGGCCTAGCGGTTAAGAGCGCCGACCGCTCTTGCAGAGGACCCGGGTTCGATCCCCAGCACCCACATGGCGGCCGAAAACCGTCTGAAACTCCAGTTCCAGGAGAACTCCAGTTCCAGGGGAATCCAAGACCCTCTTCTGACCTCCGCGGCATTGCACGACACGGGTGCACAGACCTGCATGCAGACACTACATTCATACACATATGGAAATAAATAAATTAAAAAAAAAATTAAAAAAAAAAAAAGTGAATCCATATGAAATATCTGCATTTTTATTATTCTGTTAAGATCTGGAATTTGCTAATTCATTTTCATAAGTAAACATTTGTCTCTTTAGTTATTGCTATATGTATTTTGAGGAAAATTAAGAAAAAACATATTAATAACTAAATATCAACCAGTATGTATTTTTTGCTCTTTTTGAGACAGGGTCTCCCTCTGGCCCCAGCTGTCCTGGAACTCACTATGTAGATCAGGCTGTCCTTGAACTCACAGAGATCCACCTACCTCTGCCTCCCAAGTGCTGAGATTAAAGGTGTGTGCTACCATATACAGTTTGAATTTTTATAAATATGGTATGACCTGGATTTTCATTAGAACATTTCAAAGACACATCATTGATTTCATTTATTCAATGATTGACACAGGGCAGAGGATATAGTCCAGGATGTAAAGAGCTTGTCTAAAATGTATGTGGTCCTGGGTTCAATCCCCAGTACCACATAAAACATCATGGAACTTTGAAGGTAGAGGCAAGATGATCATAAGTCCAAGTTCACCCTCAGCTTACACAACAATATTAAGGCCAGCCTGGGCTATATGAGACCCTACTTCTACCCAAAAAATGTCTTGAGTTATATTAATTGCTGAATTTTTATACTGACAAAATACTAGAAACACCATATATGATCAACAATAGATGATTAATCAAATAAATAGTGGCATACAGTTATAATGTGGTAGAGCATAGAAAGAAAACATGATTAAGTGAATTGATTGACAGAATTGATTAAAATATATTATATGCATATATGTAATTATAATCACAAAAAGTATGATGTGAACATATGGTAGTGATGCCATCTGACTTCTTTGTATTTCTATTTTGTAAAAGATTTCTAGAAACCGGGTGTGGTGACTCACACCTATAATCTTAGCACTTGGGAAGCAGAAGCAGGCAGATCTCTGTGAGTTCAAGGAAAGCCTGAACTACAGAGCAAGTTCCAGGTTCCAGGACAGCCAGGTTGGCAGGGAGACCCTGTCTCAAAAAGACAAAAAAAAAAAAAAAGATTTCTAGAACAAGTTGGTCGCAGTGCTGCATGCCTACAAGTCCAGATATGGAGAAGGCTGAGAGGAATGATTGCTTGAGTCCAGGTATATGAGACTAGCCTGGGCAACATAGCAAGACCCTGTATCAAAAAATGAGTTTTAGGGACTGGAGATGTAGCTCAGTTGGTAGGGTGCTGGCTTAGCACATAGGAAGAAGTGGATACTCATAACGTGAAAACTGGGCATGGTGGCCTTTCCCAGGACTCTAGAGGGGAAAGGAAGAGGATTAGGAGTTCAAGGTCACCCTTCACTACACAACAATCCCAGGCTACATGAGACCCTGTCTCAAAAAAGGAGAGAATTAATAAAAATATTATACTAAAAATTCAGAAGCCATTGTCTTAGGCTGTTCCAGCCTCTGTAAGAACACGTGCAACCTGTATTAACTTAAATCCTGTGCTTAGAACTTGGCCTATCTGATCTGTTTTGTTTCTGATGCGTTTCCTATCACAGGCTACACGTATTTTTCAAAGCCTTCTATCACATAGCTCTTATCTATAAACGATGCCCAGGAGGGAACATAGTTGCAAGTGTGATCATTTTCCAGCATAGACTAGCCCTAATTTTTATTCTAAGTCTGTGGTTAAGTGAATTGGAAAGTTCCTCTTTATTCTGAGCACACCTTCCAAAACTGTCATTGTGACTAGTGACTACTGGTGGCATTGTGGAAACTTGTTTGTACTCAGAGGCAAGGACAAAAATGAAAGATCTCTCAACATCTCAGCAACATCTTGGTTTCTGGTTAAGACTGACATGTGGGGACTGCAGCTACAGCTCAGGGGTAAACCGCTTGCCTGGCATGCGTGAAGCCCTGTGGTAGCAGCAACAGTTGCTGCTCTCTAACCTAACAAACTTCTGTTCTTGTTATTTTATGAGTGCTGATTATGAAATTTTATTAGTGGATCTGCTCAGCCTTAAACAGCTCCACTCAACTGTCTGGATATAGCATGCTGAGCTGAAACCAGCATTTAGTTCATTTCCTGCTTCTTATTTAATGGATTCCAGGAGGCCTGATCTCCTGCCAGTGTTTTCTTTGTGATTTCATCCACTGACAGTCAGGCAGACACAGAGTCAATTTCTTAGAATCTCTCATTCTCATTCTCCCGCCCTCTCTCCCTCTCTTTCACTGTGTCCCCAAGCTTTTATTAATGGCATAAACTTAAACATTTATACCATGTAAATTATTCTTCAGGAAAATATATTTGTTGGTGTGAAATAAGAACTCTATTATTTTAATTCGTTGTTGGGAAGAAATTCAGTTAAAGTGATCAGCACTTTATATCTATTCGGTCTCTATTACACATTTCTTCCCTTTCTTCTGGGTCACCAGATCTCTTTCTGCTCTCTTCATCTGTCAGTCGTAGACACAGCAATTCTAGCACTTTTTACCTTGAGCTTTTCCAACCAGTGTCCAGTTAAATCATTTGAAGTAACTATGACCATCTTTGATATCTGATACTGACTGAATTTAAACTTTGTGCAGAATTTGTGCTCCCCATTCAAAAGGCTTCATGTTTCCAGAAATTCACAAACTTCAGGAAATTTCATCACATAGTGCATTTTTTTAGTGTGTTGCACCCTTTGATCTTTCTCTCAGTTCTCCTTGACCAACATAGGCATTATATTGGTGTCCCCATGGGCAGTGTGTCCTGAAATTAATGGTAAGAATTCTTTTCCTTTACAAAAGAATCTCATTCTTATTGGTAAGTTCCTGGGTGTTTGACCCTTGTGAGCGATAATGAATCTGGAATAGGAAGCCTGATTCTCCAGGCAAAGAATGGAAAATAGTTTGTCACATGTGTGTGGAAAAACACCCAGTGCATTTCTCAAAAAGCTTCATTAGATGCTGGACATAGTGGCGCACGCCTTTAATGCTAGCACTTGGGAGGCAGAGGCAGGTGGATCTTTGTGAGTTCAAAGCCAGCCTGGTCTACAGAGTGAGTTCCAGGACAGCTGGGGCTACAGGGAGACCCTGTCCCGAAAAGACAAAAAAAAAAAAAAAAAAAAAGGAACACAAAAAAAAAAAAAAAAAAAAAAAAAAAGAAGAATCAGTGTTGGATAGATGGCTCAGTGGTTAAGAGCACTGGCTGCTCTTGTATAGGACCCAGGTTTGATTCCTAGCACCCACAAGATGGCTAACAACCATTTGGAACTCCAGTTCCTGGGGATCCGACACCCTCTTCTGACCTCCATATGCATAGCATGACACAGGTGTGCTTACATATATTCAGGCAAAATGCTCAAACACATAAAATAACGAAAGAAAGAAAGAAAGAAAGAAAGAAAGAAAGGAAGGAAGGAAGGAAGGAAGGAAGGAAGGAAGGAAGGAAGGAAGGAAGGAAGGAAGAGAGAAAGAGAGAGAGAAAGCTATCTCCAGGTCTGTATATTTAGAGGAGAAACTTTGCTCTTGTGTTTACATCATACAACTCAGGTAGAAGTGGGAGGCACAATGGGATGATGAATTCACCTTCTAGGACCACACCCTCCTTACTGAAACAGGAGCCCAAGATTTCTACAATAGTGTATTTTTTCAGTTTTTGCCCTTTGCAAAACTGAATTGTGATTCAGAGAAATTTCCTTCCTTCCATTCCTCTGGCTCATTTACTTCTCTGTCTTTACACCTAGGTTTTGTTTTTCTTGTAGTTATTTTTGAGAAAGGGTCTCATACAGCCCAGACTGGCCTCAGTTTGCTAAGTAGCCAAGGATGACCTTGAACTTCTGATCTTACTTCAAGGATTACACAAGCATACACCAGCACACCCTGTTTGGGGTTTCTCCATCCCTGCCAAACGTGCAGTGTTGCTGTGCCTCAGGGTGTGGCACATTCTCCTTAGGTGATTTCACCCATTCCATCCTTTCATCTGTAGGTCTCAGTCCTGTGGCAGCAGCTTTAGCATACGGCTTTTAGGCTGAGCTCAAGATATGCCTCCCATGTATATCTCCTAGCCACCAATAATGCAGCAGGACAGGAACTGAAATCAAGATGTGCAGTATTTTCCCTAAATTCCTCTTCCACCCTCGTTGCTATACCTTTCATTCAGTGACCCAGCACAGAAAAATATGAGCGATCTTCAGCCTCACAGCTCTTCCTTGACATCCGTTTGTCACTAAAACCTACCAATTCCATCACTGACATAAATTCAATTATTTTTCTCCACACCTATTGACAGGATTCTAAAGCAAGACAACAGGTAATGCTGCCTCCAGCTCTAGCCTTCCACCATCCTGAAATTAATTTTATACTGAATACCTTAGGACCTTTAGAAGATAAAAGTCAGATATTTCTCTCTTCTTTGACATAACTGTAAAGTTATTTCATCTTGCTTTTTAGAAGCAAAGTCTGTGATGTTGAATATTATAACCTTTACAGGACCTAGAATCCTATGAGGACATTTCCAGACAGGTTAAGCTAAATACAAAAAACCAACCATAACTGGCCGGTCTTGGTGGCGCACGCCTTTAACCCTAGCACTTGGGAGGCAGAGGCAGGCAGATCTTTGTGAGTTCAAGGCGAGCCTGGTCTATAGAGTGAGTCACGACAGCTGGGGCTACAGGGAGACCCTGTCTTGAAAAGACAAAAACAAAAAACAAAAACAAACAAACAAAAACAACCATAACTGTTGGGGGCACCATTCCATGAGCTAAGGTCCTGGACTGAATTAAAAGGAGAAAGTGAGCTGAGCACCCACATTCATTGCTTTTTGTTTCTGAGTAATGGCTAGACTGTTGTAGGAAGATCCAGAAGGAAATGGGGGCTAGTTCTCAGCTAGCACACCTCAGGGCTCCATGCGGGAATCATGGGATTTCTCTGACCCCGCCTCAAGAAGGAGCAAGCAACATGTGGCCCATGTGCATGATGCTAGGAGGAGCAGCAGTGTGCAGTGGCTCGGAACTGGGGGTCTGTGATTGGCTCTGGGAACTAACGTCATTTCCCTTATAAAAGCAAGCTGCAGCAGGCAATAAATCGAATTCTCCATTACGAACATTACAGAATTCCTGGCTGTTATTTTTGCATGAATACAGGCCGAAGCAGGCCTGAATTTTGTTCGAGTGACCAGTGAGTTGGACAGTGGTCCTTTAAACTACCAACCTGGATAGCTGGTGTGGTGAAGTGAATTGTGAATGGGCGTAGGCTGAAGATAGGCAGTCAGCCATCAGCCTGAAATTCCTGTCCAGGGGCCAGCAATCTGGTCAGGTGGAAAAAGCAGAGCCAAGGTGGGAAACATTCCCTTGGCTCAGGCTAAGGACCAGAGTTGGAAGGACCTCTCAGGTCGGGTTACGGAAGTAACCGACTGACCTCTGCGCCAGGGGGTCAGTTCCCCACAGTGTCCATAAAGCGGGCACTGTGCTCCCCTTCCCTTAGCAGGACTGTGATGTACCTGCTCCTGGCAAAGGAAGCTTCCTCCAGACTGTGACCAACCACCACATGTCTCTCTGATAATGACAGACTGTATCCTCCACACCACAAGCCTAAATAACCCCTTCCTTTCTTAAGTTGCTTTTGTTAGTTATTTTAGACAGCAATGAGAAAAGTAACTAATTCAAAGCCCAAACAATTGTCTATACCCACTGGCCTTTTACGACCATCTTTTACTTCCTTCCTCCAACATGAAGGGCCCTTATCATTTCAGGTGATTTAAAAGATATCATGGGAAAAGACCAAAACAAAGAAAAAAAAAAAAAAAGAGCCGGGTGTGGTGGCGCACACCTTTAATCCTAGCACCTGGGAAGCAGAAGCAGGAGGATCTTTGTGAGTTCAAGGCCAGCCTGGTCTACAGAGTGAGTTCCAAGACAGCTGGGGCTACAGGGAGACCCTGTCTCGAAAAGACAAAAAACATAAATAAAATAAAAATAAAAGAGATGATGGGAAATGTTTCAACAGCCTGTGCTTCCATTAAGAGTTCTATTTTCAAGCAAATGAATAAAAATGTCTAAAAGTCTGGGGACACATGCTCAAGGGTAAGGTACTTGCAATACTATTTGCAATGTTCTGGGTTCTATCCTCACTAATACAAAAAAAGTCTCTACAGTATATACTATATGTAAACTATGGATGGTGACAATTATGATTTTTGTTTGTTTTATGTGTATGAGTGCTTTGCCTGTATGTATGTAAGTGCACCCATTCTTTTTTTTTTTTTAATTTTATTTTATTATGTGTATGAATGTACTGTCTGCATGTAGGTCTGTGCACCCGTGTCGTGCAATGCCTCGGAGGTCAGAAGAGGGCATCGGATTCCCCTGGAGCTGGAGTTAAAGACGGTTCTCAGCCGCCATGTAGGTGCTGGGGATCGAACCCAGGTCCTCTGCAAGAGCAGTCGGCGCTCTTAACCGCTAGGCCATCTCTCCAGCCCTAAGTGCACCCATTCTATGCAGAGCCCTCAGAGGTCAGAAAGGGGTGTCAGATCTCCAGGAACTGGGGTTACAGACAGTTGTTAGCCACTATGTGGATGCTTGGATTCAAAACTGGGTCTTCTGCAAGAGCAGCCAGTGCTCTTAATTCCTGAAACATCTCTCCAACCCCAATTAGGATTTTTTGGTTCATTTAAAAGCAGATGTACAAAACATCTACCAAATGGTATTTCTATAAAAGGGGCTCCTTCCTATTAGGTCTACTTATATTAGTATAAATAAAATCCAAAATTTGTCAGATTTGTTTTGTTTTGGTGTGACAGTAATCTCTCTATATAAAGAAATTAATAATTATGATGTCTACATGTTGCATAATAATAAAATTTTGGTTCTATCATCATATAGACAAATCCAGCTTTTTCACTAAATATTTTAATTTTTATTCAACTAATCAAGGCTCCCTAGATATATCGTTTGCATTATTAAGATGTCTAGTATGTGTTAGAAATCTTTAGAATATGATTCTTCTTTTTTATTTTATTTTTTATGTGTATGAGTGTACTGTCTGCATGTAGATTGGTGCACCCTTGTCGTGCAATGCTGTGGAGGTCAGAAGAGGGCATCAGATACCCCTGGAACTGGAGTTAGAGACGGTTCTTAGCTGCTGTGTGGATGCTGGGAATCAAACCCAGGTCCTCTGCAAGAGCAGTCGGCACTCTTAACCCCTGAGCCATCTTCTCCAGCCCTTAGAATATGATTCTTCTGTAATCAAACTTGATACCTAACCATTTTTAAGATTACAAATTAATTCCTTTGATAATAACATCTATAAGATAAAATATTATATGGCAACATGGACCCTTAGAAATGGTTAACAATGGGCATTATAATTTAAAATGGGCATAATGAAACACACATGGGAGGTGGAAGCAAGAAGATTGAGAGTTAGAGGCCACTGTGAGTTAGAGGCTAAACTGGGCTACTTGAGAGCCTATCTGCCAAAAGGAAGTGCTGGGGAAGAGGGGAGGGAGAAAGGGGGGGAGAGATTATAATTGAGTTGGATGTTTAGTGTGACAAAGTTTTATATTTCTTATACTATTTACATGATCCACCTGTTTTAAAAAATAAATTGCCTTTGCTGTGTTTTTAGTATATATATATATATAATATAGATATATATTCTTGTTCCCTGGCCATACAGTAAGGATGTTGCCTATAGGAAATGTTAAGACAATACCTCATTTGAGTCCACATTTATCCCTAGATTACTGAGAGTTTAAAATAAATAAGAAACAAATTGTCTTAGGCATGTCACCGGATACTGTCCAAAGCCTGACTCCTACTGTAACAGGTGTGCTTTCAATGGCCTTTTATTGCTTATTTTATCCTCCTCTTGTTCTCTTGTCCCCTAGAGTCAACAGCTGTGACTACTGTTTGGTCGCTATAGCACCCAGATTCCTTTTTCCTTTTGCCCGAAACAACCTCATTTTCCTAATGTCTTCACATTACTGCTGTTGTTTTGCAGTGTATATTGCTGTGGCTCTCAGACTCAGAATTTGTGTTTAGTCTAGTTCAGTACATACAACTCCAGAAATATGTGTAGCTTCTACAAAACTATACTTTTCAAGAAACAGCCAGAGTACCTAGACCATACTGTAAAGCCAGGCTTGTGGCTTCATGATTTGGAATAAATGACCCATGACTTCAAAGTAAAGTGGCTACTTAAGCCTGCCCTAAGCCAGACACACAATCTCTTTATAGATATGCAGCCTTTAGCCTAATTTTTTAGGCTGTGGATGTAGCTCAGTTATACATTTGTCTGGCATACACAAGGCTCTAGTTTCAATCCTGAGCACTTAGAAAACAAAAACAAACCACCCTTATTTACTGAACAACTACTTTGTGTGAGGTATTTTTTTTTTGGCGAGGTATTATATTAGAAAATAAAAGCACAAGAATGACTGTTACAAAGCTCCGATCCTTAAAATTTAGATTTACTAACAGATCCAAAAACAGAGAATAAACTGTAAAATGTGATAAATACAAATGGAACAATCAGTAGGATCAAAAAATAGAACTAGGAATATAGTTCAGAAATGGAACTTGAGATTTGCATGTGCAAAGCCATGGGAAAGCCCTAACAACAACACATTTTTTTTCATTAAAAAGTAAAAAATGGGGCTGGAGAGATGGCCTAGCGGTTAAGAGCTCCAACTGCTCTTGTAGAGGACCCGGGTTCGATCCCCAGCACATGGCAGCTGAGAACCGTCTTTAACTCCAGTTCCTGGGGAATCCGACACCCTCTTCTGACCTGCGCGGCATTGCATGACACGGGTGCACCAACCTACATGCAGACAGTACATTCATACACATAAAAAAATAAATAAAATTAAAAACAAATTAAAAAAAAGTAAAAAACGCTTTAGTGTCAGGAAAACTCCCAGAGGAAATGACATCTTAGCGGGGCTTACAGTGCATGCAGGAATTAACCTCACTAAACAGGAGAAGATGGATATTCCAGGGAAGTGGGTTGCTTGATGTTTACAAAAGCACAGTTCCTTGAACTAACATGGCTTACAGGATAAATTAATGGTATCTCTTTAGAAATGGAGGATAATATCTAAGGACAGAGTGGGAGTGAGGGACAGAATAAAGGAAACCTATAAGAAAGGCAGGACCATATCAACTATGCTAAGAAGTATGGGCTGCATCACTTAAGCCAAGTAAAATGTAAGTAAGGGTATGATAAAATAAATCAGAATAAATAGCTGCTGAGCCATCTCAACAGATGGTGACACTTGCCACCAACTTGATGATCTGATTTTAATTCTTGGAATCCACTGGTGAAGGAGAAATCCCCTCCAGTTGTCAACTTACCTCTACACTTACACTCTGTGTCACATGTACCTCACCCCCTCATGCACACAAAATAAGTAAGTGTTGAAAGAAAGAAAGAAAAGAATAGATGGCTGGGGGTGTAGTTCAATTGGTAGAGTGCTTGCTTAGCAAGCTACTACATAAAGCTGGGTTCTCTGTCCAGCACCACATATACCAAGCACAGTGAAGTGTGCCTTTAATCAGCATTCAGTGCTCCTAACCATTGAGTCATCTCTCCAGCCCTGAAAACATAAGGCTTAAAAACAACAGAATAGAGCTTTCAATAAGTAACTGATATGGTTCAGATACTGTTTGTCCACCAAAGGTGTACGCATTAGAAGCTTGTTCTTCTTTGCGACTGAGGGGCAGCCTACAGGAACTAACTTAGGTCAGTTAGGGACATGGCCTTTGTATGATCGCTCATATACACTCACTGTAATGTGACGTAGCCAAGAAACTCCTTCCTAGAACTGGGCTGATGCTGGCACCATGCCCTTGAGCTTTCAAAGCTGTTAACTAAATAAATCTCCTTACTTTACAAAGTTAGTGTGCCAAAGGGATTTTATAATAATAATACAAGACTGATTGATCAACTCAACTTGGTGGCAGTATGGACAAATAGACAGTGGAGCGGGCCAAGACCGGATGCTCTTGTCATTATCTAGGTAACAAACGGCAAACTGAACCAAGGCACTGGTAGAGCGAATAAAGAAAAGAAAAAAAAAAAATTAGGGAAGAATATAATTATAGAAGAACTGGTGGCCCTGGCCTGTAATCTGAGCTACTCAGAAGGCAGGAAGATCATAAGCACAAAGCCTGTGTGGGCTACCAAACAAGTTCAAGGCAAGCATGGGCAACTTTATAAGTCTCAAAATAAAAGGCATAAAGAGGGTTGTGGAGAAAACTGGGAATGGTGGCTCATGCCAGCACTTGAAAGATAGAAACAGGAGGATCAGCCTCAGCTGCATAGTGAGTTTGAGGAAAAGCTGGGTTCCATAATCTCCAGAGATAGAACTCAGTGGTAAAGCACTTGACAGATAAGCACAAGGCCCTAGTCTCAGACTCTGACAGGACAAAAACAAAGTGGAATTGCTAGCACATGCCATAATATAGTTGTGGTGCAAAATAGGAAATGTTATAATAGTAGTTGAGTGTAAAACACTTTCTAGAAAAGAAAGCAAGTCCTGTTTTCTCTGGAAGGCTTGGGAAACCTCTACTGGTTTTCACAGAGTGAGTTCCAGGACAGCTGGGGCTACAGGGAGACCCTGTCTCAAAAAGACAAAAAAACAAAAAAAAAAACAACAAAAAAAAGGAAAAACAAACAACAAGTACAAACACAAAAATAAAAATTAAAGTAATTGTATATATTTTTTAATTGTTTTAATTTATTTTTTACATGTACAAATGTAATGTCTGCATGTAGGTTTGTGCACCCGTGTCGTGCAATGCCGCAAAGGTCAGAAGAGGGCATTGGATTCCCCTGGAACTGGAGCCAAAGATGGTTCTCAGCTGCCATGTGGATGCTGGGAATCAAACCCGGGTCCTCTGCAAGAGCAGTCAGCACTCTTAACTTCTAGGCCATCTCTCCAGCTCCAGTAATTGTATATTAAGTGAATGGATTGAATGGAACACATCTGTGTGTGCGCACGCACGCTCGGGAATAGAACAGTTTTTTCTAATGAAATCATTCTCTAATCCTCAATTTTTACAATAAACAGAAGTGATAAAGTAGTTCTTCAAGCAGCTTACATATTATGGAGAAATATTTCATTATTTATAGAACTTTGGATCAGCCTGCCCTGTGAGTACAATCTCCAGTAGCGGTTATAAAGAAAAACTGGTTGTTCCTCTGGAATCTCCTTTCTCAATCAATTTGGTATAACTATATGAAGATGAGCATCTTTCCTCAAAGTTGTGCCTCTATTGAGTTTCAGATTAAGTAGGTGACCTTTGACATCCAATATCACACTGTCCCAATCACTATTTTGAAATCACTATTATGGCTTGCTGGTAATGTTGTGTCTTGGTGTTAATATCTTCCTCCCTCCTCAAGTCCACTAATTTTGATATTATTCTGTTATTTGGGCCAATGTTCTTTGGACTGGGTACACATGATCTTTTTTAGGAACAGTAAATTTTATTATTTAATATTTTATTTTAAAATATTTTCTTCTCAGAGTACACTTTCTCATCAGCAATTCGCACAGTGGGAAAAAACTTTATTACTTACAGTCTCATATGTGTGATTTTAGCACAAGTAAAACATATTAAAAGATTATTCTTACTTGCAATTTGTCATATTTTGATCCATCAACAAAGGAAAAGTCTTTCTTAAATTACATATCTCTAGATTCAGACATTCTCTGAGCTTCCCTTCCCAGGATTTAAAAGTCAGTAATATGCGCTGGGCGTGGTGGCCCACACCTTTAATCCTAGCACTTGGGAGGCAGAGGCAGGCAGAACTTTGTGAGTTCAAGGCCAGCCTGGTCTACAGAGTGAGTTCCAGGACAGCTGGGGCTACAGAGAGAGCCTGTCTCGAAAAGACCAAAAAAAAGAAGTCAGTAATGTGATATATCATCACCTCCCGGTGATAGTTTCCCTGGACTTGGAACCATAAATAGCTGGAATCATCTGCACAAAGAGGAATGTGCTGAAACCTGAACACTTTCAATTTTATACAAATTCTGATTCATGAATTAACAATCTTTCCATTTCTCCATTATTTCCAGGAAAATCACAGAATTATGCTTATGTATTTATAGTGATAAAGCTGAATTATATTCAACACTGAAAATGTATTGATAGTGATAAAGAGATTGATAAATTAAAAGGCATCATGAACTTTGCAGTAGGATCGAAAGGTTATTCCTGGACAGACTGTCAGCCCATGAAAGGAAACAGCCAGAATTGACCAGAATCCAAGACAACAGCTCCAGAGAGAGTGGACTGTTCTTCTTCTCATCCACCTGTGCCCCTTTTCTAAGCCCAGGGAATAATCTGCGGAAGAGGGGGCGTGGTAGAATGTAAGGGCTGCGATTGGGGTTTAGGGTGAAACTACAGCAATGTAGTCTGGACCCTCATTTGATTAACCTGATTGAACATACAACCCCTCACCCCCCGCTGGAAGGTGGGGCTGTGGGTGTTTGGGCACAACAGCCTGCAAATTGGTTTTACATGAAGGATGCTTGTACTCATGGATTATCACTTATAGCTAAAAAATGGAAAAAAAAAAAACTGAGAGAGATATGCAGGACAGTCATGACAGAATGCATGATCTCGGTTGGGGTGGGGGGGGAAGGGAAGGGGAGATATGCCTGAACTGAATTGGAAAATGATGTATGAAATGCACAAAGCATCAATAAAAAAAGAAAAAAAGAAAAAAAAAGGCAAAATAAAGCTTACATGTAAAGTCATACCATGTGAGCTGCAGTCAAGCACCTACTCACTGGAATATGGAACTGTCTCACAAGTAGTTGAACCTAATTCTTCTTAAACTATTCCTCAACAAAGACATTGTGAAAGTAACCAGGGAATCAGAAGAAAGTCTGCCTGTCAATGACCTTATCCTTTATTCCGTCCTTACTGTGAACTGAATGGCATCGACAGAGCAGAGGCAAAAGATGCATAAAATCAATTCTTACTATGTTAAACAAAAGAGATCAGAGCTTTCACACCATGGTGACAGCTCTGCCGAGGCCTTAAGTCATGATAGTTGAAATTAGAAAGCCCAGTGAAGGTTAAAGCTGAGACTGCCATAAGGCCTACCTTGACAGCTTTCTGCAATGCGTCTCCATGAACCTAGTCAGTAACCACTTGTCCAAGGCTCCAGTGACTATGGAGAGAGAGGGATGCAGCAGGGAGTGGTCCAGTACAAAGCAAGGATTCCCAAACCCAGCTGGAAACAGGTCCAAGAACATGACACTGACAACCCTCTCTAAAAGAGAGCTACAGCCTTGAGACCAGACTGGCAGCTTGGAGACAAGTGAATGTTCTGTGTGCCATGCCCACCTAGGGTAGTCTGGTCCTGGAGAAATGATGAGACGTACCCCAGGTCTACCCAGCCTTTTTGGCTACCAGAGATGAATCCCAGCCTTAAGAGCACAGCCATGCTGCTTTTGAGGGCTCAAGTTCCTCCAAACCTGTACACATTACCTTAAAGAACATAAAGACTTAAAAATATCTGTAGGTTGCTATTGTGTCTAGTTGTTGCTTTGGGGTGGTCGTTGTTGTTGTATTATACTGGATTGCTGTGTTGTGTTCATTTTTTCTTAGATAAGGGCTTGGGGATGGGGGTAGAAGCTCTCTAGGTAACAGAGGGTGACCTTGAACTTCTGATCTTCTTGTCTCTACCTCTTGATAGCTAGGAATTACAGGTGTGTACCACCATGCCAACATTATGTAGTACTGGGAATGGAAACCTGATATTTGTACAAGGAAAACACTCTACAAACTGAGCTACATCCCCACCCCTTGTGTCTTTGTAATTGGCTTTCATGTTTTGTTTTGAGTTTTGTTTTGGGTTTTTTTTTTTTTTTTTTTTTGGTCTTTTTGAGACAGGGTCTCCATGTAGCCCCATCAGGCCTGGAATAAACTCTGTAGACCAGGCTGGCCTTGAACACACAGAGATCTGCCTGCCTCTGCCTCCAAAGTGCTAGGATTAAAGGTGTGCACCACCACGCCCGGCTGGCTTTCAAATTTTTTATCTTGCATGTGTGTTCATTCTTAAATGTGATCTGTATAAGAATATACCTGATGCTTCTATTTTTGCACTTTTCCTTGGCCCACCCTCCAAAAGGAAGGACACTTCAACTCATGTTAAAGGCCTAATTTAGTGTGAAAACTTTCAGGGCAGCAACCAAGGGACCATGAAAAATACTGGTACTGATAATGAGAAAATTCATTATTTTAATGATGGAATAACAAATCCTTTGGTAAAGGCAAGTAGTTATTAATGTCTTGGTTCCAACAGAATCAAAGGAAAGACTGGGTTGTTTTTGATAGATAATGACATATAACTTATGATAGATCATTATGCATTCTTTGACATATAATTTGGGAAATGCTCAATGACACTGTTTTAAATAAATTCCTTTCATTCAAATCTACTAACTTAAGTGAATGATATTTCCTGACACTTAAAGTCTACTGAAAAATGCTGAATTTGATCACATTCTAGCAATGAGTAACATCCAGATATATGAGCTACTTTTATAAAAAATAAATTAAAGGGGCTGGAGAGATGGCCTAGTGGTTAAGAGCGCCGACCGCTCTTACAGAGGACCCGGGTTCGATCCCCAGCAACCACATGGCGGCTGAGAACCGTCTGAAACTCCAATTCCAGAACTCCAGTTCCAGGGGAATCTGACACCCTCTTCTGACTTCCGCGGCATTGCACGACACGGGTGCACAAACCTGCATGCAGACAGTACATTCCTACACATACAGAAATAAATTTTAAAAAATTAAAAAAAATAAATTAAAGAAAACACAATTCCATCATGTTAAAATATATTCCCAGCAACATTCTATGCTTAATAAGTATAAGGTTTTATAATATGTTTATTGCATTTTAATCAATTGATAATAGCTACAATGAAAACAGTTCAAAAGGCTCAGAGTATAGCATTGCCAGGAATTAAGGATTTTCTATAATATAGCAAAGATTAGAAGGAAATACACAAAGACCTTCTAGAATAAAAATATATTATGTGAGGATAAAATATTGTAGAGCAAGAATAAAACTGTGAGCTCAAGAGAAAAAAGATATAGTATAAATTTTCTGAGTGTTCAAAAGAAGAATTCTTCATGTGCCTTTTAAATTGACAGTAGTGAATATTACAATGGTATGGTAACTGAGCCCACATAATATTTTTCTTTTTTTTATTTTTTAATGTATTTTTGTATGTGTATGAATGTACTGGCTGCATGTAGGTTTGTACACCTGTGTCATGCAATGTCGCGGAGGTCAGAAGAGGGTCTCCGTTTCCCCTGGAACTGGAGTTCTCCTGGAATTGGAGTTACAGACGGTTCTTAGCCATCACGTGGGTGCTGAGGATTGAACCCGGGTCCTCTGCAAGAGCAATCGGTGCTCTTAACCACTAAGCTATCTCTCCAGCCTATATTTTTCTTTTAAAGAGTATGTCAAATACTATATTATTTTCAATATTTAAATTTCAAAATTCTTTCTTTTAAAAGTTGTTAGATACTAAATTTGATATTTGCCTAAATTGTTTTAATTTATTTTTATTTTATGTGTATGGGTGTTATATGCAAATTATATGCCAAAGAGTGTTATCTCTGCAAATAAGTACACCTATGTCATGCAATGCCCATTGAGGATAGAAGAGGGCATCAGACACCCTAGAATTGGAGTTACAGACAGTTGTTAGCTGCCATGTTGGTGCTAGGATTCAAACCCAGGCCTTCTGCAAGAACACCCAGTGCTCTTAACTGCTGAGCTCTCTCTTCAGCCCCTAAATTTGATATTTGTTATGAATCACATTTGTTTCCAAAATTCTTTCAGAGGTTATACAAGCCAAAATATTTGAAAAACACTATCTTAGGTGAAGAATTCACTGGGGTCTGTTATAACTTACCTTCAGCTTGGCAGTTCTTGTTCCAAACAGTTGCCAAGGACAAAACCAACTAAATCCATTGTGTCACTAATTTATTCCCTTTACAACCCAGACCAAAAGGGGAAAAGCCTTCACTCCTACTAGCTTTTCCATTGTTCCTACTTTAACTCCCTTCTGACTTGCATTTTCAAATTTCACCTTGCTTTCTGTCTGTTGGCTCTCTCTGCCTCAACTCTCTTACCTCAAATTTACATCCCGCAGGCCTTGTCTTCTCCGTTTGCCTTAATATAAAGGTTCCATGAATTTAGGATAGGATAAATCCAAAAGTGATTAAAAAACAGTAATGTCGCCAGGCGTGGTGGCGCACGCCTTTAATCCTAGCACTTGGGAGGCAGAGGCAGGCGGATCTTTGTAAATTCAAGGCCAGCCTGGACTACAGAGCGAGTTCCAGGACAGCTGGGGCTACAGGGAAACCCTGCCTCGAAAAGACCAAAAAAAAAAACAAAAAAACAAACAAACAAAAAAAAAACATTAATGTTTACAAGCCAAGAGAGGGTTAAGTTGCAGTCCTCAAAAAATATTTCCCACCAGCTGCTGCAGTTACAAGCTGCTAAGAGTGACCTTGGGATGATCATAACAGCCCACTAAGAAAGTTATACCTCACTGTGGAAGAGGCCCCTGCCATAGACCTATTTATTGTGAAATGTCTTAGCCACCCTCTTCACTCAAGAGGGAAAAGCATTGCTATGCTCAAGTACCATGTACCAGAGATCAAGTTGATTTAGGCCTATTCTTGTCAGATCAAAAGCTATGTGGCCCCTTGCCTCCTTCTTTTCCCTGCACAGACCATGTTTGAACATATTTAAATACTGTTGAGGTAGAAAATGCCCTCTTCAAAACCAGCCTTTAAGATCTCAGATAGTGGCTGGGGTCTCTGAAAGCTCTAATGATTGTGTCAGTGCTTTAGCACTTCATCTCTCACTTTCATGTATGGATTTTGACAGCCACGAACCTCCAGAATCTAGAGCACAGGGAATAAGCCATCGCTTGCCAAGCATTCACTTTCCCATCCATCCATTCCTTCATTCAAAAATATGCACTAACCTAAATATTTAGTGTATATCAGAGACTGTGCTAAGTGCTTATTGTTCCAAACAGTTGCCAAGGACAAAACCAACTAAATCCATTGTGTCACTAATTTATCAGAGCACAAAATAAAAATCTTGGATCTATAGAGTTTACATTCTAGAATGGGGCTGGGGGGGTGGGAAATAACAGACAGACTACATAAAATATTTACTATTGGGAAGTAAATAATGTAGAAAAAGAAAAGCTAGAGTAAGTAAGAGATTGAGAGTACTACAGATAGGAGGAGATGGCTGCATATTAACGTAAGATCACCAGATTAAATTAATGCAAAATAATAAAATTTTCACTCAGATTGAGCTGGGGATGTTAGCTTAGATGGCAGAGTGCATCATTGTCATGCACAAAGCCACAGGTCCATTCCCTAGCACTATATAAACCTAGGTATGGTGGCACATGACAATAGTCCCAGCACTAGGGAGGTAGAAGCAAGAGGATTAGGAGTTCAAGGTAATCCTCAGCTATGTATAGAGTTCGTGGGTAGTCTACGATGCAAAAGAGAAAGCATTTTTCAGTCACAGAACTTTTGAAACTTTTTCTTTTTAGAGAAGTGTTAAGTTCACACCAAAATTGAGAAGCTACCAACATTTTCCAAGTAGCCAAGTTTCACATGTGCAGTCTCCCCATTCTCAGCATCCCCTATCAGAGAAGAGCATTTGATACATAGCTGTTCCACCTACACTGATACATCATTGTCACCCAAAGTTCATAGTCACAATAGGGATAATTCGTTTTATGGCTTTTAACAAATTCATAATGAAGCATATCCATCATGATAAATTCATAAAGAATAGCTGTAAAATTTCCCTATGCTCCACCTGTTCTTCATTCCGAAAGGGTTCCATTTCCTCAACTGACATCCATCTTCTCTCCTTCTTAGTTGTATAAACGGTTTGTAATCTAGTATTGACTGTGTCATGAAAGGAGACACCTAGCCCATCATAATGGTAATTTCTCACAAACTTATATTTTTCAACTTTGTGCATCTCTTCTAGTTGCATCAGGAATACAGCCATCTTGTGACACTTGGAATACTTCCTCTAAGTTTACATGAATAAATGATAAAAATTAAAGCTTTCAGGTATAACAGATATATTTAGATTTAAATGGAGATTTCATATCAACAATGTTGTATGTCATAAAATATGTAAGATATGTTTATAGTGAAAAGGAACTGCTTTGGGGCTGAAGAGATGCCATCTCAGTGGTTAAGAGAACTAGGTGCTCTTTCAAAGGACCTGGGTTTTGTTCCCAGAACCCACATGATGGCTAATAACTGTTGGTAACTCCAGTACCAGGGAATTCAATGCTCTCTTCTGGCATCTGCGGGCATGCCATGCACATAGTGCACTTATCATGCAGGCAAGACATCAGTACACATCTAAAAATGCAAAGAACTTAATAGATAAATTGTAATTATTTGCTTTTTACATGAAATTCAAATTTAGCTAGGCATTTTATATTTTGTTAGACAATCATATGCGGGAGCCAATCAGGCTTGTCACGATCTGTCGGATATGCACTAAGCCATCATCTGATATAGAGCAGTGTGTCTTGAAGTATAACCCTGATGATACAGGGGGAAATGTGGTCTCCACTTAGGGTTCTTAGTCTCTTTAATAGAAGAATTTCAAAATGGACTCAAATAGAAACTTAAGGACCATATTATTGGAGTTTAATAGAAAAACCCTCAGAGTAGATGAGCTATATATCTCAGCAACTGCCCAGAGGAGAAGAATGGAAGAGAGAAGGGAAACAACAACAAATCCTCTATCCCCCTTTAAGCCGGCATGGAAGTCAGATGTGTGGCAAAGTAGGACCACTTGACAGGTAGAGGAGATCTAGAGAAAGAGTAAAGAAACCCAAACTATCAGGGCAGTCCAAAGTGTTAGGGAAAGTATGCATAGAAAAGAGATAGAAAGAAGAAAGGGAGAGGTTACACTTAGAACTCAGAAAAGTGGGCAGATTTACCAAGCTACAGGCTGTTGCCTGGTTAGAGACTGCTTCAGGGGGTGAGAAAAGTTCACCATCTCATTAACACACTATTCCACCTATCTCTTTAGCATGGATCAAGATGAACCTGCTTTCCTGGGGGTGGTGAGGTGATTGGCTGAACTGGAACACTGAGTCTCCACCTAGGCGAGACACTTTTATTCATTTGACCACTTTTCTCTTAAGGGGGCCTTTCTTGCTACTGTAACACTGAAGCTTGCAGCAGTAGCAGCACCTGGGAATGGTGCGAATGTAGGTCCTCAGGCTTCACCTCAGAGGGATCAAATGAATCAGAAACCCCATTTGGCAATCGAGCTTTAGCAAGCTCACCAGGTGATTCTGATAAAGTCCGAAAAGGACTGATGAGGACAGCTTTGTTAGGATCCCATCCACGTCTCACCAGCGTGTCCATCTTACAGCTGCTAAGCAGTTGGCTGCTTAAGTTTCCCAGCTGTCCCCCTTTAGCTGAAGAATTGCCCTCAGCTGTCAGAACCACCTCTCTTAGGAAGTTCTCTTCCAATATGGCCCCTAGCTTATTCTTATTCTCTCCCTCTCACCTGGCTTCTCTTTTTTTTTTCTGGCTTCTCTTTTAATTTGATTATTGAGATGGGGTTTCATGTAGTACAGGCTGACAGATAGATGAGAATGGCCTTTGTGCTCGAATAGCTTTAGTCAACTTGACACACCTGGGTTGAGGGAGCCTCAATTGGGGAATTGGCTCCATTGGATTGGCCTGCAGCCACATCTATGGAGTATTGTCTTGATTGTTGAGCAGTGTGGGAGGACCCAGCCCACTATGGGTGGTGCCACCCTGGGCAGGTTGTTGTGTACTGTATAAGAGGGCAGGCTGGGCATGAGCCAGGGAGCAAGCCAGTAAACAGCATTCCTCCATGGCCTGTGCTTCAGCTCCTGCCTCCAGGTTCCTCCAGGTTCCTGCCCTGAGTTCCTGCCTTGGTCTTCCTGAGTGATGAACTGTGACCCAGGAGATGTAAGCTGAATAAACCCTTTCCTCCCCAAGTTGGTGTTGGTCAGAGTGTTTTGTCACAGCAATGGAAGAGAAACTAGAACAGCCTTGAACTACTGATACTGTCTTAGCCTCTCTAGGACACGGATAACAGGCAGGCCACCATTCCCTATTTAAAATTCTGACTTCTAGCCGGGCGTGGTGGTGCACACCTTTAATCCTAGCACTCGGGAGGCAGAGGCAGGCGGATCTTTGTGAGTTCAAGGCCAGCCTGGTCTACAGAGTGAGTTCCAGGACAGCTGGGGCTACAGGAAGACCCTGTCTCGAAAAGACCAAAAAAAAAATAATAATAAAATAAAATAAAATAAAAAAATAAAATCCTGACTTCTTAATCAGCAAAATGATACATGCCCGCTATTCCAGCATTTGGGAGGCTCAAACAATTTCCAGGTTAGCCTGAGCTACAAAGCAAGACTCTGCCCTCCCTTCCCAGAAGAGGAAGAGAAACAGGAAGAGAAGGAGGAGAACTGAGTCTTTACCAAAAAGTGGATAAAGCAGAAACCTCCACTATACTTTGTTCTCTGGGGCAGTAACTCCATGGATCAGAGCAAGTCATACACCCCCTCCCCTCACTTTCTCCTGAGCAACGTTCCTTCCGAACATCATATGCAACCAGATCCCCATCTTTGGGCTGTGGTTCTACAGTATCTAATACAAGATGAATAGGATTTATAATTTTCATAAAAGACTGTAAAGGCAAGCTCCCAAATAGCAAATTTTGCCAAGTTCCCAAACAGCAAATTTCACAAGCCAAATAAAGAACAGTACTAAAATGATGACATATAACCACTGATCCTCTTGAATGAGAGGAAGAGTTATTGCAGTAATTTCGACATCAAGTTTTAAGAGCCAGGACACAGAGAGTGAAAAGCGAAGAACAGGATGAATCAATACAATTTTAAATGGCAGCATTAAAAATAATAGTGGGTACCATTTATTACATTCTTAATGCCTTTCTGTTACGGAAGTAGCAATACAACTCACTTTCCATGTGGATTACAACCCCTTGAGAGAACTTTACATGGAAATTGGCTCAATAAATGCATATCAGTGAAAGAAATCTATGTGGACACAGCAAGACTTGTAGGTTGGAAACATAGAAGAATATTCTCAAGAGAAATGGAAAGCTTAAACATAAAAGGGAAAATGAATTTATTTAAAGATAAGACTTTGAGGTAATCCAAATTTGAGAAACCCAAATCAAGATGATCATGGATAGCTAAAAACAGGTGAAAGATTATAGGCAATCATGTATAATGTGCAGTGGTGTCCTCTGATAATAGTACCATCCATATAAGCAATCTTCATCCTTTGGCAAGAATTCTAAGAATCAGATAATAATTTTTATTTTTTAACTTTATTCATTATTAAAATTTTATGTGTATGAGTGGATTGCTTGCCTGTAGGTAGGTGCACCCATGTCATGTAATGCCCAAGGAGGTCAGAAGAGATCTTTGGATTCCCTGGAACTGTAGTTAGGATGGTTGTTAACCACCATGTGGATTCTGGGAATTGGCCCCAGGCCCTCTGCAACAGCAGTAAGTGCTCTTAACAGCTGACCCATCTCTCTAGGCCTGTGTATTAGTCAGGGTTCTCTAAAGAAACAGAAGCAACAGGATGAATATATATAACTATATACAATTTATTGATTTGCTCACGTGACGGAGCTCAACAGTAGCGCCGAACTGGAGAGGCCGGGAATCCAGGGAACTGCTCAGTCCGCAGCAAGGCTGGATGTCTCAGGAGTCCCAGTCTAGTGCTGAAGGCCCGAATGGATTCCAGGAGATCTGCCAGTCTCGGTACACGCTGGGATCCGAAAGGTTGATCACAGCAGCAAGGCAAACTCACCAGATGAGAGAGAGGCAAGCCGCAGGAAGAAGGAAAAGGGACCAGCTCCCGCTGCCATGGCCTTAAATACTGCCTGCCGGCAGAAGGTAACACCCACATTTGGGGTGGGCCATCCGGGTTGAGGTGGTCCAATCAGCAGACCCTTTTCTCTTATTTGTTCCTTAGTCCAGTCAAGTTGACACCCAGGATTAACCATGACAGCCTGGATCACAATTTTTTTTTTTTTTTTGGTCTTTTTTCGAGACAGGGTCTCCCTGTAGCCCCAGCTGTCCTGGAACTCACTCTGTAGACCAGGCTGGCCTTGTACTCACAAAGATCCGCCTGCCTCTGCCTCCCAAGTGCTAGGATTAAAGGCGTGCGCCACCACGCCCGGCTACTGGATCACAATTTTTAATGCCTACAAAGATTACTAAATATGAAGGTCTAGCCACTCTTCTGAATGAGCTTTCAGAAATACAGCTTAAAGGAAACCTTCTGGTAAAGGATGTTCAATATAACAAAGATGCTTCAGTGTAGCAAGCAATTGCAAAAGAATGTTATTCACAGCAGACGGTGTCTTTGACAATATTGGGACTATCAACATGTCACTAGGATTGAACTTTTGCCTTGGGAGAATTTTCTGATTCCATTACTTTGTCGTTTGCACAATTTCTTTGACAATGTAAGTTCTCCCAAAGAGATTTAAACTAATAATTTACCAATTCCCAACATCTTTGCCCTTAGAAATAAATGTTTTCAGCAGACATTTTCAATCCCAGCATTCAACAGAGTCTGAGGCGGGGATAATGGTGTGGTTTAGAGGCCAGCCTGAGCTACAGAAGAAAAGCCCTGTTTCAAAGAGATACAGCCAAACAAAAAAAGAATGTAATTTGTATTCAGTGTTTGAGGGGGCTGGAGAGAAGCCTCAGTGGTTAAGAGTACTGGCTACTCTTGCAGAGGACCTGGGTTTGAATTTTAGCACCCACATGCTAGCTGACAACTGTCTCTAACTCCAGTTCAGGGGGTCCAATGCCCTCTTCTGACCTCTATGGGCACTGCATGACATGGGTGCACTTACGTACATGCAGGCAATACAGGCATACACATAAAATTAAAATTTTTGTAAATATATAAAAAACACAGAAATGTGTTCCAGCCAGATGGTTCAAGGGACAAAGGTGCTTGCCACCAAGACTGACAACCTTAGCTGACACCCCATGAACCACATGATGGGAGGAGAGAGCTAAGTCCTGCAAGTTGTCCTCTGACCTCCACTGGTGCATACTAAATAAATAAATAAATAAATAAATAAATGTAATTAAAAGAAAAATGAAACACAAGAGACATTCACTCTAACAGTGCATTCTCTTTGCTCTGTTTTGAAACACATAATGGTCTCAGCCCTGGGGGATTGTTTTTTTAATACTGTGTGGCAATTATATAATGTGCTGAGGGTATGGTGACTCATGTCTCTCTGAAACCACCTTCACTGTCTGAGCAGCTTCATTTTATTCTAGGAAATGTATTGGTTTATTTATTTAGAGAAAGTCTAATGAAGCCCAAGCTGTCCTCAACTTCACTACATAACCAAGAAAGACTGAATTTCAGATGCTCCTGCTTCTACTTCCTAACTGCTAGTATTACAGGTTTGTGCTACCACACCCTGTTTTATACAGTGCTAGAGGTCAAACTAGGGGCTCTTTGAGTGCTAGTGAACCACTCTACCAGCTAAGGTATTTCCCTAGCCCATTAGTCTAAGAAATGCAATTTCATGCACGTTAAAAATGCAAGCAATGAGAATGCTGGCTTGTTGGAGATAAAATACAATGCGCAGATAACCTAGAAGATGGGTCTGTGTCAAGGGTAAACCATGAGAAGGCATGAAGAGAAGAGACTGACATCGAAGAAGAAGAAGAAGAAAAAGAAAAAAAGGAAGAGGAAGAGGAAGAGGAGGGGGAGGAGGAGGAGGAGGAGGAGGAGGAGGAGGAGGAGGAGAAGGAGGAGGAGGAGGAAGAGGAGAAACTGTACTCAAAGGCTCCAGACTAGTTCATGTAAACTTGCCTACATCAAAAGTACAGCTGAGAAAGCTTTATTCCAGGGACTTCGAAGAGAGAAATCCAATTGAGGTAGCAGGGAAATGTCTGTATAATGGTCTATAATTCCAAGCTAAGCTAATGCCTAGACCTCATTCATTTATTAAAACCTATTTTCCTATAGTTACAGGGCATGTAAAGGTTGTCCTAGCTGGTTTCAGAAGGCTCAAGTGAAAAGGCAGGGCTGAGGGTGCAGCTAAGTGTGGCACTTATCTAGATGGGCAAGACCCCTGGGTTCCATCTATAGCACTAAGAAAAAGAAAATAGAAAACCTGGGTGGCCTTGTAAAGCACGGGTCCTGGCTGACCTGGATAATTAGCCTTTGCTTCTCTAGATATGGTTTGGAACTCAGATTTTTCAGTGTGGTTGTCTTTGTAACCCTCATTGTAGGAAGTAAGGTGAATTTTAAGGAGAAAAATCTTCAACTTATGAAGAACAGTAATGAGAAAACATAGAAATAGGAAATATATTTTTGTTATAGAAGTTAATTTTGACATTTTGGGCCAGGAAAGTGTGTTAAAAAAATCTCAGACAACTTCCTAGGTAATGTTTCCAACATTCTGCTCTTTAAAACTGTGAAGATCTCAACTTTTATGAAGGGAATTGAAAAAGAATGGTTAAAATAAATTTCCTGTTCTAAGAACAAATCCTGTCCTGAAATAATCAATAGTACATACTTAAGTACATTTTTCTCTTTTCTTGATTATATTAGTGCTAATAGCCAACAATAAACTAGTTGGTATCAACTGATGATTTTAACTAAATCTCACAAAAAGAAGAAAACATGGCCAATTACTCTGAGCAAATTGGGGCTGGCGGGGGAGGGGGGTGACACAGAACCTTTTACTACACTGTGGGAAGGAATATTTATGAATACTCAGCCAAATAGATATGCTATCAAATTATTTTATGAGTGCTCCAATTGGTGTTTTAAGATGTTTTATCTAATACTACCAACTTGCTATATAGTCATGTTTCTTCATGTCAAAATTATTCACAATAGGAAGTGTATTTAGTAGCTGAGATTATAAACCTGCAGGTCAGCATAGTAGTGCAAGCTTGTAATCCTAGAACTCGGGAAGCAGAGGCAGGCACATTGCTCTGAATTCAAGGCCAGCATGTGTTACAATAGCGAGACTGCCTGGTGCGCACATAACGCTTGGTTCTTGCATAGCATAAAACTGTTATAAGCCTTGGGAGTTCTAAGATCAAAGTCAACATCAGCTACATAATGAATTTGAAGTCACCTGGGATACAGGAGACAGTTTCAAAATAAGACAAAACCAAAACCAAACAAATGTAAAAAAAATATGTCTTTTTAAAAATTTTTTTTAATTTTTTTTTAAATTTTTGTCTGGTATGAATGTACTGTCCACATGTAGGTTTGTGCACCCGTGTCATGCAATGCCGTGGAGGTCAGAAGAGGTCTCTGTTTCCCCTGGAACTGGAGTTCTCCTGGAATTGGAGTTACAGACGGTTCTTAGCCACCATGTGGGTGCTGGGGATCGAAGCCGGGTCCTCTGCAAGAGCAGTCGGTGCTCTTAACCGCTAGGCTAACTCTCCAGCCCCTTTTTTAAAATTATTTATTTATTTATTTATTTTATTTATTTATTTTCGTATGTGTATGAATTTACTGTCTGCATGCAGGTTTATGCACCCATGTTGTGCAATGCCTCAGAGGTCAGAAGAGGGTGTCGGATTCCCCTGGAAGTGGAGTTAAAGATGGTTCTCAGCTGCCATGTGGGTGCTGGGGATCGAACCCGGGTCCTCTGCAAGAGCAGTTGGCACTCTTAACTGCTAGACCATCTCTCCAGTCCCAAAATTATAAGTCTTTTAAGGTCATGATGAAAACCGTGTTTCTGCCAGTTCCTGGTTGTGTGACCTTGGGCAATGTTCAAACTTCTCTGAGGCTCTATTTGTTCAAAGTATACCCAGCATAGAGTTATAGTGAGAACTAAATTAGGTCACACACATAAAGGGATTGGATGAATATTTGACATATGACAAGTGCTGTGATAATTCTATTATGTCATTATTTAACCATTTCATAATTGATAGACTCAAATGAAAATTCTCAAAGTCTCCCAAAGAGCACATTGTATTTAAGCAAGTTTTAGAAAAATTTCCCTAATACAGCATACATTATGCCTCAGTCCATGATACTGGGCCTTAGAAAAAAATTGGACTGAAAGTCAATATTTAGCCAAGTGAGAAATGATACACATCAACAGATGCCTTTAGAGAGGGAGGAAATCTATGCAAGAAAAGATAGATACAGCAAATGTATGTGGTGGAAATCCACTTCCATAAAGTCTCCAGAGAGATATGGAATGTGGGATCCTCAGACAGAACACCTCGGTTTTCATGTGGCAGGAAATACCTTTCCAAATTCATATGCTAATGGAACCTGAGGAAGTAGGAATTTGGGGAAAGCACTAGGATTAGCAGAGTTCATGAAATGAAGCTTCCAAGATTCCATTGTTGCCTTTAGGAGTTAAGGAAGAGGGATCAAGCTAGCATGCTGGCTCTGTCTCACATGCAGTAGCTTGTTAGGATGCAGCAAGAAGCCCTTCCCCAGGTTTTAGCATCAGATTCTTGGACTTCCTAGCCTTCCAGATACTGAGCATCCTGTTATGATGGAATAAAGTTCTTTCCATTTTCACTTCTTCTATTATTACAGATCTTTTACTCTCACGGTCTGGCATGGCTTCAAGAGCAAGTATGCCAGAAATTACCTGTCAGAGATCCTGGTTCATTCAAAATCTAACCAAACCCCTTAATATAGGCCCAACTGCCCTAAAGTCAAGATATATAACTTATTACTGAGAAATATTCTTCTTTTATCTATCATTACTGTCTGTCTGTGTCTGTGTATCTATCTGTCTATCTATCTATCTATCTATCTATCTATCTATCTATCTATCTATCTAGACAATGTTTCATGTGGCTTAGGCTGGACTCAAACCTACTACGTAGCCAAGAATGGCCTTGAACTTCTGATCTTCTAACTCCTTAGTGCTGAGATTACAGGCATGTACAATCACACCCAGTTTATGAAGTGTTGAGATTGGACCCAGGACTTTAAGCATGATAAGTCTGCAGGCTATCAACTCAGCTAAAACTCTAGCTCCACAAGAAGGCTTCTCTTCATAAGTTATCAAATAACCTGACATACTCAGCCAGTCGTTCCTGATTTTCAGAATAAGTAATACTTAAATATAGTATGGGAATTTCCATTATGATGCAAGGGTCAGAAGAAAGGACAAGGCATAGTGAACAGTTGGATTGATCTGGAGTTTACTGAAGATTCATTGTGTGTATGTAAAAAAAAAACCTGTTAATCAGCTTTCCATGTGAAAAAATATCTGAGATAAACAACTTAGGAGGAAAGACATTTTAATTCACAATTTCAGAAGTATCCTTCCATTGTTGATTGGCCTCATTACTTTGGACCTATGACCAGGCCAAAAATGTTGGGGGAACACATAGTACAGCAAAGCTGCTCACATCATATCAGCTGGAAAGCAGAAGAAGGAGAAGGTGGGGCCAGTGTCCCAATGTATCTTTCAAGGGCACACTATCAATGATTTACTCCCTCTAACAAAATCTCACTTCATAAGTTTCTACCACCTTCCAGTAGTCTCATCGACTAAGGATCAAGACTTCAACATATGACTTTTGAACCATACTGTAACAGAACAACAACAACCTAATAGAACTGACATTTTCACATTCACTTTACTGGTAAAGGAACTAATGCTCAATTGATTATTGTAACAAGATCAATATCAAACAGCAATTGGCAGAGTTAAAATTTGAAATCACCTCAGCATAGCAGTATATACCTGTAATCTCAGAAACGAGGAAGCTAAGATAGGAAAATTGCCAAAAGTACAAGACAAGTCCATGCTAGGTACAGAGTACCAGACCATACAGAGCTATGTAGCAAGACTGTGTCTCAAAAACAAACAAAATTAAGAACAGGTATTCCTACTTTAATTGTCTATACTCATAAAACTATTCTATTTTTCTCACAATGATTAATTATATTTTAGCCCTAGTAGACTAATAATCTACATGATCTGTATTTATAAGAGGTCACAAATAGGGGCGGAGCAGATGGGTCAGTAAATAAAATACTTATTGCACAAACATAAGAATCTAGGTTGAATCCCCAGGACCTACATAAAAATTCCAGGGATGGCAGTGTATGCCTGCCATCCCAGATCTGGGGGAATAGAAGCATGAAGATTCATTAGGCTTGTTGGCCAGAAAGACTAGCTGAGTCAGCAAACTCCAGGTTCAGGGAAAGTCTCTATCTCCAAAAAGTAAGGTGGAGGCTGACAAGATGACTCATCAAGTAATGCTACTTGCCACCAAGCCTGACAACCAGAGTTCAATCACCAGGATCCATATGGTGGAAAGAGAGTCACTCTACACCCAACTCTTGCACACTGCTCTCCACTCCGTACACCTGCCATTGGAGCATGTGGACACACAAAATAAATAACTGTAAAAAATAGTTTTTAAGTAAGAAAGAAAGCAAATGAGGAAAGACATCTGTCATTGATGTTTGACTTTCACATACACACACCTATACACAAAAGTGTGCACACATGCAAACACACACATTCACACAAGTGGACACAAACATATACTATAACATTTACACAACCAGGTTGGATTTTATAGCATAATTCCTTTTAGACAGATGATGACTGTTGTCTAATACAGGAAGTAGCAGACTATGCCCTAAAACAGTCTGGTTTGGTTTTTGATTTGTATTAGATTCAGGAGCAACATTAGGGGGTGTTTTGTTTTGTCTGTGGTACAAAGGATTTAATTCTAAGGTTTCATACATGTAACGCTTCATACACATTGACAAGTACTCTATCCATACCCTAGTTAGATAAGTGAAGTTTTATGGTCAAACAGCATCCATCCACTCACATGTTGTCTATCATTGCTTTTGTGCAACTACAGAGGTGAGTATATATGTCACAGAGGCTATACACTCACATGTCTGAAATATGATTCTCAGGCCCTTCAAGAAAAAGCTTCACAATCCCTGCTAACCCTTTAAAATGTACACCATTTTCAAGCACGCCTTTATCATCAAACAGTATCTCTCTCATCACCATTGTTTAAAAGAAAGAGTAGTCTTCAGAAACTCAAGCCCTGTGCTTGAGTAGAAATTACCAACCAAAAGTACTCAACAAGGCTCAGTTCATTCCATGTGAAAAAATACCTGAGATAAACAACCTAAGAGGAGAAAAGACATATTGTAATTGAAATGTGGGAGTTCATGTCCTAGGGTAGCTACGCATTTCATTGTATTAAAAATTGGTTAAGAATAACTGATAAAAATTATTTTCAGACAGATGAATATTTATAAACTATATCATGTGTTGAGTAGCTATGTGAGTTTTAGCCAGTTAGCAAAACTCTTAAAAATGGTTTGCGGGGCTGGAGAGATAGCTCAGCGGTTAAGAGCCCCCACTGCTCTAGCAGAGGACCTGGGTTTGATTTCCAGGACCCACATAGTGGCTAAGAACCATCTTTAACTCCAGTTCCAGGGGAATCCGACACCCTCTTCTGACCTCTGTGGCACTGCACCACACGGTTGCACCAACCTCCATGCAGACAGTCCACTCATACACATAAAAAAATAAATAATACAAATAGTGAAGATTTAAAAAAATTGCTGTAGAGATCTTTGTTGTCTTTGCTTAGGTTTATTCCCAGGTATTATTTTTTGAGAATACTATGCAATAATATCTCTGGTATGAATCAAATTTGATCATGATGGATGATCTTTTTGATGTGTTTGTGTGTAATTTGCAAGTATTTTGTTGATAATTTTTGGATCTGTGTTTATTAATGAGATGGGTTTATNTCTTGAAAAGACTAAATAAATAAATAAATAAATAAATAAATAAATAAATAAATAAATAAATAAATAGTTTGCAATTGTAGGAGGCTTTCAGTTGGTAATGTGCTTGCTTTGCCAGCATAAGGACCTGAGCTCAATCCACCAAAGCCCACATGCAAAACGCCAGGAGTGGTGGAGCGCACTTATAGTCCAGTGCTGGTGAGGTTGAGACAAGGAAATCCCCAGGGCTCACTGGCCAGGCAGGATAGCCTACTTGCCCAGCTCAGAGCCAGTGAAATACTTTGTTTCAAAAAAAAAAACTAAGGTGCTTGACTCAAAAATTAATGACTTCTGAGAATTTCTTCTAGTCTACACATAACGTGTGCACTCGCACACACAAATATACACACACAAAATGTTTTCTCGCTTGTAAAATGGTGTATATGGACCATCTGCTAAAACAGATCACTTCCTAATCTACATGGACTTCTTTGTCATTTGAAATAATAACAGGTTTTCTTGAGTTTTTGTTCTTTCCCTGTTTCCTTAAGCCCAATGTAACCAGTACCTTTATTCTTAAACAGCATTTATGCCTGAACTCTCTCAGCAGCAAGTGGGAGGTGAAAAACAAACAATGGTCTATACATGGAGTAAGAATTTATTCTCAGTATTCTTAGGCACAATTCCAAGAAGGATCCATCACTCATTTCCTAATCTCGTCTTAAAATAAGACATGTTGTCTCTGTCCTTACCACCACAGATTACTTAGCAGCCAGAGCAAGCCTCTTAAGTCAGATGTGGTAGTGAAAAATCTATATTCCTAATTACTTAGAAGGCTGATGCAGGAGGATTTTCACTACTTCGAGGCACCATTTAAAGGCACTTCTGCATGATATAGTAAGTTTTAGGCCAGCCTGGGTTATAGAGTGAGATCCTGACTCCAAGCAAAAATAAAAACAAAATGGAGAAACTATTTTATTTTATTTTATTTTATTTGTCTTTTCAAGACAGGGTCTCCCTGTAGCCCCAGCTGTCCTGGAACTCACTCTGTAGATCAAGCTGGCCTTGAACTCACAAAGATCTGCCTGCCTCTGCCTCCCAAGTGCTAGAATTAAAGGTGTGAGCTACCACACCCATCTCCATTTTATTTATTTATTTACATTTTTATTTATTCTTGTACGTGTATGAATGTACTGTCTGCATGTAGGTTTGTGCACTCATGTCCTGCAATGCCTCAGAGGTCAGAAGAGGGCATCAGATTCCCCTGGAACTGGAGTTAAAGATGGTTCTCAGCCGCCATGTGGGTGCTGGGGATCAAATCCGGGTCCTCTGCAAGAGCAGTCGGTGCTTTTAACTGCTAGGCCATCTCTCCAGTCCCCATTTTATTTTATTTGTTTTTTTTTTTTTTTTGGTTTTTTGGTTTTTTTT
>VZQC01008589.1:260527-325541 GCA_009823505.1 Rhizomys pruinosus | reverse complement strand
TTTTTGTCTTTTTGAGACAGGGTCTCCCTGTAGCCCCAGCTGTCCTGGAACTCACTCTGTAGACCAGGCTGGTCTTGAACTCAAGGATCAATTGCCTCTGCCTTGGAGTGCTAGGATTAAAGGTGTGTGCCACCACGCCCAGCTGAAGATTCACCCCACTCATAAAACCTGTCACTAGGTTCACAGCTTCTGTGTCAGTCACTGTTCATGGCCACCTACATGGGAGAATGAATGGGAGCTGATAGCCAGCGCAAGATCTGTTGGGCATGATGAGGGACTTCACTGCATCAGTAGTTTTCTTTATGTCACAGAGAAGTACTATATGGACAAGCAGCTGCTATATCTGCCCTGAAACTGACTTGCTATCATTGGCAAATGAAAAAAAGTTTTGAATATTTAAATGAAATGAGAGAGAGAGAGAGAGAGAGAGAGAGATGAAAACTTGATTTAATTTCCCCTAATTGCTGTTGCTGTGTGATACATGTATATACATCTTTGTGTGGAATGTGCATGCCCACAGTGTTGCGTGTCTTCATGTATCACTCTTTGTCTTATTTTTTGAGACAGGATATCCCATTGAAGTTGGAGTTCATCAGTTTGGCTAGGCTGGCTGTCTGACGAGCTCCAGAAATCCTCCTGTCTCCAACTCCACCCTCCACTTTTGGGCCCAAGGTTATAGATGTTCAGCATAACACATCACACCCTGCTTTTACGTGGGTGCTACGGATCTGAAAAATGGTCTTCAAGCAGTGCAGCAGGCACTTTACCAACTAAGCTATCTCTCTAGCCCTCCCTATTTTAAATAGGTAATGATGTGCATGATAACAAGGTTGGTGTAAAAAATGTTTTAACCAAGCTAAATGTTGCAGGTAGAAAGCTACAGAAGCAGGGCTGTAAATAATGGGAGTTGGCCTTGCCAAATGAAGTCACTTACTAAAGTCATTATTTGCTGTGCCTGGTGGCTATCAAAACCAACATTGTCTTCCAAAAATGTTCAGCCTTGGTTGCCTTTCTGTCACAGAAATTTAAATCTCATATTAAAGCAAAAGAACTTTGTTACTTGCTGATCATCTTCATCATTTATTTAGTTATAGTCTATATTAAAGATATAGGACACACACCTTTAATCCTAGCACTAGGGAGGCAGAGGTAGATGGATCTTTGTGAGTTTGAGGCCAGCCTGAGCTACATATTGACTTCCACACTAAAAGAGAATACAAGGAGGGGCTGGAGAGATGGCCTAGCGGTTAGGAGCACTGACCGCTCTTGCGAAGGACCCGGGTTCGATCTCTTTTTGTAGCTCTTTGGTTCGCTGGTTGGTTTCTTTATCTTTTTCAGCACGGGATCTTTTCAGTGTTTCTACTTCCTTCCGGAGCTTGTCATTTTCTCTCTCTAGGTCCTTCTTCAGTTCCTCATTCTCTTTTCTTAGTTCTTTAATTTGTTCTTTATGATCTTGTAGTTCTTTAAATATGTTCCCAATTGTGTTTCTGATGTCTGTGTCCTGTGGCATCCCCAGAGGGATCCCACTGCAGGAGTCTTCCATAGGGTTGGTAAAGCTTGGCACGGGAGTATCCTGCCCCTTTCTAGTGTTGTCTCTTCTTCGTGATCCTGGCATATGGGCTTCTCCTTGTCTGTATTCCAATGTGAGTCCTAAATGCCTCTTCTCTGTGTTGAAGGCTTGCTTTGCTTGCCTCCTTCAGATGCCTCTTCATAATCCCAGTAGGGGGGGGGCGGGTGTACCTTCCGCTGGGCTCAGGAGATCTCGGCATATGCCTTTAATCCTAGCACTTGGGAGGCAGAGGCAGGCAGATCTCTGTGAGTTCAAGGCCAGCCTGGTCTATATAGAGAGCTCCAGGCCAGCTGGGACTAAAAGGGAGACCCTGTTTCAAAAAGACCAAAAACAAACAAACAAAACAAAACAAAGAGAAAAAAATTAGAGCTCGACATTGTTGAACAAGTCCACATGCCTTTAATCCCAGCACTTGGGATGTAGAGGAAGAAGGATCTTTGTGAGAACAAGATGAGCCTGATCTATATAACAAATTCCAGGCCACCTGGAGCTACAGGGAGACACTATCTCAAAAAAGAGAACCAAAAAAATAAAGACACATGTGACCTCCTGATTTTAGACAATAGAGAAACTAAGTGCTAAATGATTCAGAACTACAGTTCACCAGGTGATTCTGATGTATACAACTTGATTGAAAATGACAAAGACTCATAAGTACATCAATTGGCCTGGAGAGGGAGTAAAGCTGGATCTAGTATGAACTAGATTTCAGACTCTTTAAATGAAACTGATCGTTGTGCCCTGGAATCCCAGAATGTGAGGGGTCAAGGTGAGAGGACTGCGTGAGCATCCAAGTCTGAATCTGGCTAGGTAGCATAGTAAGACTCATCTAAAAAGAAAATTCTGGACAAGAAATACAGCCTATTTATCAGAGTGCCTACCTAACATGCATAAAGCCCTGGGTTTGATTCCCAAGCACTGAATAAACTGGACATGGTGGTCATTATCACTGATCCAAGCACTGTAGAAATTTAGGTAGGAGGATCAGTAGTGCAAGATCATCCTGGATGCATAGTGAGTTCAAGGCCAGCCTGGGTTTCATGAGACCCTAACAGATAGAGAAAGAAAAAGAAAGAGAGAAATTAAGAGACAGACATCCTAGCTTCAAATTGTTACATTTGTGTATTTAATTTGGAGTATCTGTAAAAGCTAGGAAACTAGAAAGGGGCCATTGGGAAAGGAGAAGAAAGAGTCTAATGAAGGGGGAATAACAGAAAACAGGTGGTAAAAGAAGAAAAGTGGAATTATGGGTAAGGAAGGGTTAAGTGAGGAGTGTGGGACAGAAGAGGGAGTGTGGAGAGACTGAAAAAGGCATATGGAGGGGCTGGAGAGATAGCCTAGTGGTTAAGAGCACCGACTGCTCTTGCAGAGGACCTGGGTTCAATCCCCAGCAATCACATGGTGGCTAAGAACCATCCTGTAACTCCCAGGAGAACTCCAGTTCCAGGGGAATCCGAGACCCTCTTCTGACCTCCGAGGCATTGCACGACACGTGTGCGTAGACCTACATGCAGACAGTATATTCATACACATACACATACACATACAAAAACAAATTTAAAAAATTAAAAAAAAAAAAGAAAAAGGTATATGGAGGGGCTGGAGAGATGGCTCAGCGGTTAAGAGCACTGACTCTTTTTGCAGAGGAACCAGGTTCGATTCCCACCACCCACATGATGGCTAAAAACCATCTTCAACTCCAGTTCCAGGGGGATCCGATGCTCTCTTCTGCAGACAGTACACTCATACACATAAAATAATAAATAAAATTAAAAAAAAGAAAAAGGTATATGGAAGCATACTATTTTATAAGCTTTCTGTGTTTTGTGTGTGTGTATGTGTGTGTGTGTGTGTGTGTGTGTGTGTGTATGTGTTGGAAGGGTCACAGAAATCCCCCAAAATAATCCAGGCTATTTCCATTACTCTTGGTTACTCACCAAATCTTGATGATAAAGCCCTATAACTGAAGACATCACACCCTTTGATCACAGTGCAATTCTCAGACCACATCAAAGAAGCTTCTTTTTGCAGTGGATAGCAGTTAATACAGAGATTTATAACAAGTTAAAACACAGAATTTTTGTAGAGTGTTCAAGCCTAAATACATCATCTATATCAGAATTGGACTGCTTCATGCAAGACTTCGGTAACATCATGGAAGAAGGAACAGAATGATTATAAGAACCAGAGTTTGGGGAGGACTGCTATAAAACTGTGTTCTGGAGATGACAGGGTCCTTGAAATCATAAACTCAAAACAACTATGTCATCAAAAGACTTGCATAAGATCAACCCAGACAACATTTCAACATGGATGGAAGAAGGGCCTACAGGTCCCTACCCCTAGCTGAGAAGCTAGTGGCAGTTGATGGCTGCTGGGGAAAAGGGATATGCACCCTGCCAATTGCCTAGGTTGATAGGTTCCAGTGAATGGATGAACAAATATGCTCCTATGGGCAGCACTAATCAGGCTCAGTGGATTCTATAAAAAAGAGAACATTAAAATATGAAGGGAACAAGAGACTAGGCATCTGCGAGGAGTTGGACGGAGGAGGTGAATGCTATCAAAATTCATGGCACATGTGAATGAAAAAAAGTCTAACAGTAGTAAACATTATATTTAAAAGAGAGGAAGATAGAGTGGGAGGGAGGAGAGGGAAGGAAGGAAGGAAGGAAGGAAGGAAGGAAGGAAGGAAGGAAGGAAGGAAGGAAGGAAGGAAGGAACTCAAGGGCATCCTAACCCTCCTACTGGAATGGGAAGGTACTAAAAGGAGCCAAAAACAGTTCAAATGGCCAAATTTAGAGAATAAGGAAGAGCCAGGATAGCAGGGACAAATCTGGCAGGCACATTGCTGCTGTCTGATGTGGCTTATATCTAGACAGTTTCTCTACGGAGTCCTCATTTTCTATCTAGCCTATTGTGGGCCTGGCATTCTGGTCTCCTTATCATTAGACTGGCTTTTCCTTCAACTCTGCTCTTCCTGTCTTATGCAGAGACCAGAACCACAAAAAAGAACTAAGGTGGAGACATCTCAAGGACTGTCAAAAAATAGGACGACACCCTTCTGTTTTTCTCATCTAATTTTTTTGGGGGGTCTTTTTGAGACGGGGTCTCTCTTTAGCCCCAGATGACCTGGAACTTGCTCTGTAGACCAGGCCAGCCTTGAATTCACAGAGATCCACCTGACTCTGCCTCCCGAGTGCTGGGATTAAAGGCCTGCACCACCACACCCCGATATCTTCTAATTTTCTTAATGATACTCAATACTTTCTTAGCTATTTTGGCCAAAGAAATCATTAGGCAGATGTCTTCAAAGAATATGTGGTTACTTAGGTTTGTTCCTCAGTACTGAGGACCAGAGACAGATAAATGGCACAGAGGCAAAGATTTAAAAATGATTGCCTGGGAAATAATTCTACCCAGCTAGAATATAATCTGAGTAAAATTATTGTGGGAGATAGAGTTACAAATGTAAACCATGACCAATTGAATCTTAACAATTCTGTTACTATTAATGCATTCTTCAATGTCCACATGTACTCCACCTTCAAAGTTGATTTATGAATACTGGGAATAAGTACAGTGGAACGTTCCTTGCCTAGTATGCATGAGGCCTTAGGTTCAATACACATCATTTCACAAATAAAGATGATTTATGAAAATGATCACTTAAATTACCCCTAGTGCTGATGTTTGGAGAATTCTGCCACTAACAGAACTCATGGGTGACAGTGTAATTATAGCCAAATATACGTGGTTGCAGAGGTCACAGATCCTAGAGAAAACCCTATATCATATCTCTAGACAAATGAAATTTTTTTACCATATGCTAAATATTGATCCTTATATTTACAGGTACGTGTGCAGTACACCACTCATCAAAGAAGCCTCTCTTTGCAACAGATGGAGATTATTACAGAGTTCCACAACTGGTGACACAGAGTATATACATCTGAGAGATGCCCTGCCCTAGGAGACATGTCTACTGGTGCAACCTCTACACCAAAGTCTCATGGAGCATAGAAGAACAGGGGGTGGAGAGAATACTAGTGCATCCCTCAGCTCTCACCACCAAAGCTTCCTTATACAACAAAGTGATGCAATGCACACAAAAGGCTGAATTTTAGAGATTATGAGACTGCAGACTGTGTGTCCCTAGATAGGACTCCTATATGAAACCTCACCCACCTACAGCATGGGGACCATTGAGGAAAAGGAGATGGAAAGATTCTAAGAGCCAGGGTTGGACCATAAACATAGGGAAACAGACTCTTTCAGGACACTGGAAGCTTGTTCATGTGAATTTGTGGCAATGGTGGCATGGAGCACAAGATCCATGCTGAGCCAATTAGACAAGGGCCCAGAATGGAGTGAGGTAAATGAGTGGCTGGCCCTAGCCTGGGAAATATTGGAGACTGATTACTGCTGGCCCTAGCCTGGGAACTATTGGAGACTGATTACTGCTGGGTAAGGGCGAATAGACCTTCCTTAAGATCTCTAGTTAGGCCGACTAGACTCCAGTGGATGAACTTGTACTGAAGGCCTTGACATTATAGGACGTAGCACATAGGGCGGAATATATAAGATCTGGTGGGTGTGGGAGGGCATGGATGGGGTCTAAATTTGATTAAGAGCCATTGTATGAATTGTACAAAAGCTCAATAAAAGTAATTTAAAGGCCAGGTGTGGTGGAATACGCTTTTAATCTCAGCACTGGGCAGTCAGAGGCAGGCAGATCTCTGTGAGTTCAAGGCCAGCCTGGTCTACATAGAAAGTTCAAGGATACCTGGGACTGCAGGGAGACTCTGTCTCAAAAGGACCAAAAAAAATAATAATAAAAAAAAAACAATTGAAGTATCCCAGGGCTTAAGTTGTGCTGCTGTGGTAGAGCAGGTGCCTGGCATGTACGAGGCCTTGGGTTCAATCCAATGAACCATAAAAGTAAGCAAATAGGAACTGTATAGCCTAAAAACATAGAGTACCTCCCAAATGGCAAGATAACATTAAATCCATTTCTCGCACTGTACTGTACTGTAATTAATAATAATTTAACATTATTATTTTTGACACAGATTGTCATGCATCCTAGACTGGAATTAAACACAATATGTAGCCTTGGATGACTTTGAACTTCCAATCCTTCTGCCTCAAACTTCTGAATGCCAGGCTTACAGATATGTACCACCATGCCCAATTTTTATTAACATTCTTTTTTCTTTTTAATGCTTCAAATTTTTATTAGTGTGCAGATAAATTATTTAAAGTCTTTTTAAATGAAGTTTTTATTCTGTTACATGAATAAAACAATAGTTATTTTCTGTATATGTGTATACATACAGATGTAACTATAATCTGTGTATTGTATGAAATGCACAGAGCTTCAATGAAACATTGGCAAAAAACAGTAAAATAGATATATATGATATATATATAAGATATATATATAATCTGTGTATATATGCAATGCACAGTTTTATGGGAAATTTAACTGCTACGTTTCTAAAAATGTGGAGTGGTAGTAGTTTACTGAAAGAATTTAGCTTTTAAGTTGCCGTGTAACTGAATATCAGTGTAAGAACAAGATTCAGGTTGAAAGGTTTTTAGCAGTCTCTCTGCTGTGAGTTGGGTTTTATTGCCAGCCCTTCTTCTTCACTGAGCATGAACATGGAGAAAGGCAGAAATTCAGGAACATGATTCTGCCAGTAGTTCTGAGCACAATGTGGGCTCCGTGTCTGCTACACACTCGCTGGGCAGCAGAGGGTTAAACTCTATTTCAATACTGCCACTCAAATTGCTGTTTACCATCTAAAGTACAGGGTACAGAGTGAGGAGAAAGGCCACAGGGTCATTATGCTTTGGTGGCAAAAGATCTATCATTTTTTTCATTCTATTCAGTGCCAACAAACCATTTATTAAAGAACACAACTCACTCTTTTTGAGGCCTGTTTTATTTCATTTCCACAACCTGAGGAAAAGAAAGAAGGCCTTGCAGATGGAGTGCTACAATTGTCGAGGCTTTTTGGTGCCCACAAGCTGGTGTTGTCCAATGACACTATGTCCATTGTTGAGACAATTGAGCCCCATTTCTTCTCTATATTGAGTTGGAATATTTTAAAGTCTTGTGGCTGAGGCTGGCTCCATGAAACTGACATATCATTTGGTCAGCTACTAAAGAAAGCTAATTGCATGGGGATTTCAGCCTGGAGGAAACTCTCTCTTCACTAAAGATCCATTCTATTTCATTTACACCAGTCATTCATCCCTTTATGCTGTGTATGACTCCAAGAGAACAGGGTATCCACTTTACTCATCTTTTGGGGGCAGTATTGGTGATGTAATATAAAGGTCTAGCAAATGCTAGGCAGACATTTTCCAAATAAACAGTACCCAGGCTCTTATTTGTCTTAATTTGCTCATCTACAAATCTGCCTTACATATTACAATGAACTTTTAATTTTTTTTTTTCTGTTTGTATGTTGTTTCTTCAAACATGCTCTGTAGCTTTAGATAGCCTGGAACTTGGTATACAGCTAGGCTTCTAGCAGACATGCTTCCTCGGCCTCAGTTTTGGGATTACAGGCCAGTACCAACATGCTTGTATATCACAGGTTATTGATAAATGCTTGTGAACCAAGTGAGCTGTTTCATTTTGTATTAAGTATAGCAAAAGCAGAGGCATATGCAGATTGCACAAGCATCTTTTCTTTCATTGGGTAGAAATAAAAGGTCTTGGAGTTCTGCTATCCAGAGATACTTCAGTCAAGAAAAAGGAGGAGAAAGATTTCCACACTTTTTACAATGACAAAATCTGAAGAAACAAGTAATACTCAGCAACTTAAAGATTTTGAGGATCTTCGTGGATGAACAAAGAAGTTTAAATTAGGGCTAAAGTTGTAGCGCAGTTGGTATAGTGCTTGCCTATCATGCACAAGGCCTTGGGGTCTATCTATCTCCAACACCCATAAACTGAGTGTGGCAGTGCATGCCTGCAATCCAGTAGCATGGAAAGTAGAGGTAGGAGGAATCAGAGGTTCGCAGTAGTTCTTGGCTACATAGTGGATCTAAGGCTACACTATCATGAAATTTTTTTTTTTGGTGTTTTTGAGGCAGGGTCTCCCTATAGCCCCAGATAGCCTGGAACTCACTCTGTAGACCAAGCTGGCCTTGAACTCACAGAGATCTGCCTGCCTCTGCCTCCTGAGTGCTTGGATTAAAGGTGTGCACCACTCATGAAAATTTTTTGAAAAGAAAAAGAGAAGTTTAAATAATAGAAGCTCAAAGGTGACTATTGAGATGGTGTGAGTTAATGGTAGAGCTCGTGTTTGGAATTTGCTAAACCCTGAAGTGCTGGTTTCATCTATAACAGCACCTTGCACTGAAAAGAAGGAAGAGAGCTGGGCGCACACGCCTTTAATCCTAGCACTTGGGAGGCAGAGGCAGGCAGATCTTTGTGAGTTCAAGACCAGCCTGGTCTACAGAGTGAGTTCCAGGACAGCTGGGACTACAAGGAGACCCTGTCTTGAAAAGATATAAAAAAAAAAGAAGGAAGAGAAAGAGGAATAAGATGAATAAGACTATTGGCTGTACATATAGAGTATTCTAGAATCCCATAATTGGTATATTGGACAATGAGTGTACCTTAGTGTTAAAGCATTTGCCTAGCATATACAAGTCCGTGAGTTGCAATATATTTGGGAAGAAAGAAGAAAGAAAGAAAGAAAGAAAGAAAGAAAGAAAGAAAGAAAGAAAGAAAGAAAGAAAGAAAGAAAGAAAATAGGAGCATGTGGGTGAGAAATGGAAGAAAGAATGAAAGATAGAAAAGAAAGGAAAGGAGAAGAATGAAAGAGGCCACTTATATTCTGAACACTATATATAAAATTTTCAGCTTTCTTAGGACATCATCCACACCTATCTAGATTTTAGACTAGTATATTTTTGCATACCTGCAAGCCAACTTGAATATGGACAGACACAGGAGGAATAGAAATTTTACTCTGGATTGAGCAAAGGAGAGATGTGGAGAAACTTTGGATGCAGTAGCAAGAAGAGTTATATACAACATTGATTTGATAATATTATAATATATAATAATGATAATATAATATTAGCAAAGACTGCCAATAAAAGTGTAAGATAAATTTATAGCTATTCCTCTGAGTAGAAGACAAACGAATACATTTTATATTTAAGACACTAACAGAGTTTTTAGTATAGAAGGAAATGGCGTTAGACTCCAGATCAAAGGAGTCCTTCTTCCTTAGAAGCAAAGATACAAGGATGGAAAGAACATGAAAGAAAAAAAAGAAAGAAATGGGTGGTAGGATGGATTAAGCCAAGAAAAATGGCTCAAACAAGTAAGGAAGACCTGAGTATCACACAAAATATAGGATAAAGCAATGTGTTTAGCCAAGATTTTACAAAGTCAGATAAAAATGATCAAAATGTCACTAATTGGTTATATGAGACTGACAGGCACTTATTAAGCAATAGATGTTGTACTGAATTACTTTTCTATTTTATCTTATTTACTTCTGAAATAACAATTCAAGTTAAAATTTTATCCCAGGGTTCAGTGATGAGGCATAGGGTTAGCCTGGATTTAATCCCTGGCACCAAACAAGCAAACCAAAACCCATTTTCCAAATTTCCAAACTGATGGTTCATTACATTATGTTCAAGATCATAGTCATAGTTAGGAATTCAGAAAGAATTCATACTGGAATAATTTTGGTCATTCCTGGCATTGTACAGGCTCAAGATCTTTGCTCTCTATTTAATGTATTCAGTTTGCATCAGACTAGCTCAAACATCAATGTAACTGCTGAAAAGTCTATTCATTATCCCTTTATACTTTATACTTGATGCTGAGATATAATAAAGACACCTAAAATCTTAAAGATAGAGGAAATCATAATGGAAATTATGACATTCAGAATGCAGAGCTGGGAAAATGGTTCATTGGTTAAGGGAACTTCTTCTCTTCATCATGGAGCAGGGGACAGGGAACATTAAATGTCAGAGGGCCAGGAGAACCAGAGAAGTTGTGGGGAGCAGGCTTCCCAAAAGGATCCTTCCACATAGGATTCAACAGATTTCACCCAGGGGTGGGCCAGGCTGCAGCAGAGGCACTAGGGCTGGCTCATGGAGGCAAAGCTGAAGCCAAGGAGTGGATTACTAAGATGGGCACATGGTTAAGAACATGAAGAATAAGGACCTGGAGATCTAAATCTATCTGTTCTCCCTGCTCATCAAGGAGATTGAGATTATTGACATTTTGTGGAGCATGCCTTAAGGAATGAGGTTTTAAAGATCATGCTAATGAAGAATCAGATTCATATTGGTCAGTCATTGGATCATGTTCAAGGAGTTTGTCACCATTGGGAACAACAATGATCATGTTGACCTGGTTGTTAATTGCTCCAAGGAGGTAGCAACTGCTATCCAATGGGCCATGATCTTGGCCAAGTTTTCCATTGTCCCTGTGTGGAGAGACTACTGGGGAAACAAGATGGGCAAACCCCACACTACCCCATGTAAGGTGACCGGCCACTATAGCTCTGGCTGCTGCTCCTAATTTCTACCCCCAAGAGACAATGGCTTCATCTCTGTTCCTATGCCCAAAATCTGGTGCTAATGGCCTGTATTGATGACGGCTACATGTCAGCCAGGGGCTACACTGCCACACTGACTACATCACCAAGGGCACATTTGTTGTCATCTCTAAGACCTACAGCTACCTGACCTTCAGCTTCTGGAAAGAAACCGTGTTCAACAAGTCTCCCTATCAGGAATTCACTGAACATCTTGTGAAAACCCACAAGAGTCTCGGTGCAGAGAACCCAGTCTCTAGCTGTGGCTGTAATAGAAAAAAATAAAGTGAATTAAGTGTTTATTTTATGAAAGCACTCTCTTTTTTTATTTGTCAATTTATTTATTTTTAAGGGATCCTACAATATAAGAGCACAGTTGTTTTCAGATCACATTAACATTGCTCAGTTTGCCATACAATTAGGTAATTGGTGCTAGCATCCACAGATGAGGGATACCATTCATCATTTGTTTTTCTGGGACTGTGTTACTTCACTCAGCAGGATATCTTCTAACTCCATCCATTTACCTGAAAGCACTTCCTTTTTTTTTTTTTTGCTCTTTTCGAGACAGGGTCTCCCTGTAGGCCCAGCTGTCCTGGAACTCACATTGTAGACCAGGCTGGCCTTGAACTCACAAAGATCCGCATGCCTCTGCCTCCCAAGTGCTAGGATTAAAGGCATGCGCCACCACGCCGGGCCTGAAAGCACTTTCTATGCCAGGTGTGGTGGTGCGTACCTTTAATCCCAGCACTTTGGAAGAAGAGGCAGGCAGACCTCTGCGAGTTCAAGGCCAGACTGGTCTACATAGTGGGCTCCAGGCTAGCTGGGACTACAGAGAGACCTGTCTGAAAAACACCAAGAAAAAGGCCAGGCGTGGTGGCACATGCCTTTAATCCTAGCACTTGGGAGACAGAGGCAGGCGGATCTTTGTGAGTTCCAGGCCAGCCTGGTCTACAGAGTGAGTTCCAGGCCAGTTGGGGCTTCAGGGAAACCTGTCTGAAAAACACCAAGAAAAAGGCCAGGCGTGGTGGCACATGCCTTTAATCCTAGCACTTGGGAGACAGAGGCAGGCGGATCTTTGTGAGTTCCAGGCCAGCCTGGTCTACAGATTGAGTTCAAGGACAGCTGGGGCTACAGGGAAACCCTGTCTCGAAAAGACAAAAAAAAAAGACCAAAAACAAAAAGCACTTCCTGGCCTCCTGTAACTTTAGGAGATCTGACACCCTGTTCCAACCTCTACAAGCATCCACATATACATGTACATACACACAATGTACACACACACACACACACACACAGACACACTCACACACACACACACACACACACACACACACACCTATACACATAATTAAAAAGAAAAATAACTAAAACTGTTCAAAAAGCTTATTCCCCAATTCCTGAGGCTGTGGCAACAGAAAAATTTATGTACTTAAATTCCTTTCCACAACTTCTCAACTCCTAGATCCCTCAATCTTCTCATTCTAGGAACTTGTTTCTTTGTGACAGGACCGTGTTGCCCAGGCTGGCCGCCAATTCATGATCTTCCTGCCTCAGCATGTGCCACCAATCCTGGTTTCTGGAGACTAGTTTTACATAACTAGCCCTTACAGGTGTGACCTAACCTCATATGACAGGACAAATGACTGCTTAATGATGATGAGGGAGAAACTTAGTGACTATTGTTCACATCACGTGTGCCACAATACCAAGCTCAGAAATAGACTCTCTTGACTCTAAATCTACAGTGCTCAACAGAATCACTAGTAAAGGGGTCTCATCTTATAGATGGCGAGTTAAATCATATGCGGTGATGTGTACCTATAATCTCACCTACTCATAAATTATGAAGAGCAGATTGCTCAAGCCCAAGAGTTTGAGTTTTAGCCTAATCTAGAGTAAACAGTGAGATTCCCTCTCAAGAACAAAATTGACAAAATTTAAAAATTAATGCTGACCTCTAGCTTCACTTCCTTTGATTCTTTTTTTTTTATTTTTTTTTTTTTTTTTTTTTTTTTTTGTCTTTTCGAGGTGAACCCCCCCAAAATAATGGTCTCCTGTAGCCCAGCTGTCCTGGAACTCACTCTGTAGACCAGGCTGGCCTTGAACTCACAAAGATCCGCCTGCCTCTGCCTCCCAAGTGCTAGGATTAAAGGCGTGTGCCACCACGCCCGGCTCTACTTCCTTTGATTCTAACATTAGCAATAACAAAACCAATGAAGTCTACAAAGCACTGGTCCATTCCAAATTTTGCCAGATCCTTACAATCTTGATATTTGGGTTACATGTCTTTTTTAAAATTTTTAAAAATGTATTATCTTTTTATGTGTATGAGTGTACTGTCTGCATGTAAGTTGGTGCACCCGTGTAATGCAATGCTTTAGAGGTCAGAAGAGGGTGTTGGATTCCCCTGGAACTGGAGTTCAATATATGGTTCTTAGCAGCCAAGTGGATGCTGGGAATCGAACCCGGGTCCTCTGCAAGAGCAGTCAGCGCTCTTAACCGCTGAGCCATCTCTCCAACCCCACATGTCTTTTTTTTTTTTAAAAAAAAAGTCGATGTGTTTAAAAGAGTGTCACCTTTGTTAAGCTTATACAGAAATAGCTTCTTAATTTCAGAAGGCTCTTCAAATGCAGAAAGATCCTGTACAACTCCTAAAATCACAGCTAACAAAAAGAATCTTTTGGCGCCAATGAGATGGCTCAGAAGTTAATGGTGCTCACCATCACACTCGATGTTCTGAGTTTGATCCCTGAAATTCACACAGCAGTGTGGACCAACTCCTAAAAGCTGTCCTTTGAACTACACACACACACACACACACACACACACACACACTCACTCACAAATATATGTTAAAAATTAATAAATCTTCTGGTATATGGATCTATTATTTTTATCTTTGTACCCGTAATGAAACATGGGACCTGGCATATGATAGACATGCACTGTATCAGTGAGCCATGTCCCTAACCCCTAATACGTATGCTTCATTCTAATTTTAAACGTAAGAAATCTGATGAGTTATGCTTGCTTTAAGACACACTACAGTAAGTTACACAGAGCTTCCTCTCATAAACAGACTGGTGCCATTTAACCTACACATTACTGCATTCTGACCATAGCTTTGCTGTTTGTTGGCTGACATACTGGTTTCAGATCTATCTTTGATATCAAGTCCTAACATGCATGCTTTTTGTTGTTTGCTCCTGTGTTTCCATTTCTTAAACTATTGCACCTCCAGAGATTCCCAAAATTTAACATGAATCACGGTCACCTGTGATACTTATCAAAATGTAAATTCTTTTTTCTTTTTTTTTAATTTTTAAAATTTATTTTTGTATGTGTATGAATGTACTGTCTGCATGTAGGTTTGTGCACCCGTGTCGTACAATGCCGCAGAGGTCGGAAGAGGGTCTCCAATTCCCCTGGAACTGGAGTTCTCCTGGAATTGGAGTTACAGATGGTTCTTAGCCACCATGTCGGTGCTGGGGATGGAACCTAGGTCCTCTGTAAGAGCAGCCCGGGCTCTTAACCGCTAGGCTATCTCTCCAGCCCCAAAATGTAAATTCTTAAACCTTTATCCCAAGAGAAATGATTTAGTATATTTGCAAGGAGAAAGACTCAGGAATCTTCATTTGAATAAATAATTCAGGTGATTACCATGCAGGTAGTCCAAAGAGTACCCTTTGAGAAACGACTGCTTTGAATATTCAAAATAATAAGGCTACAATCAGGTAATCCTTGAAATGAAATGCTGGAGGGTTCTTCAGCCAACCTGCTCTGTTGCATTGAGTTACAGCTCACAGTGGGAAATGAATAATGTACATTGCAATAAAATAGCAATATTGGAAGTATTTTTTGTAAGATTTAAGAGTTGCTCTTTCCTCTTAGTGCCCTGTTTAACCGGGATTACACCTGCTCTTACTTTAATAACCTACACTGACAAATCTGTCTAAAGAATATTTAAAATGAATGAAGTGCACATATAAATATATTTGCAGTTGTATAGGAAAAATCCACTGGGTTCACAAATTTAAATCTAACTAAAACTAGCCCCGTAAAAGCCTGTACTGAATATGAAAGGAACTGTTAAGTAAATAAGCAATACGATAAAGCACGCATGGGAAAATCGATAGTTTGATTATACAAAAATGGAAAAATTGAACCTCAAAAGCCATTACTAAATGAGAAAACCTAAGAGACAGGACACAATCTGGGAAAATATTTGCAACAAATATTAAAAATGAAAGAAGGATTTAAAGTACTAAAAAGCACACAGAAGTCAAAAAGCAAATGGATAAAGGACAAAGATAAACATGCACGAGATAAGCTCAAAATACTAATGGCTACTTTTAAAAATGATTTATGTTTTTTGAAGTTTTAAAACTTGACTTTAAAGTAAGAAGGTTTTTGGTAGGCATGGTCGCACACCCCTTTAATTCCAGCACTTGGGAGGCAGAGGTAGAGGCAGTTAGATCTCTCTGAGATAGCTGCCCTCCTAGTCTACATAGCAATTTCCAGGCCAGCTGGGGCTACAAGGAGATCCTGTTTCCAAAAAACAAACAAATAAACAAATAAACAAAAAAAGGTGAGCCGGCCATGGTGGTGCATGCATGCCTGTAATCCCAGGACTTGTAAGTCAGAGGCAGGTGGATTTCTGTGAGTTCAAGGCAGGCAAGCTTGGTCTACATAGTGAGTTCTAGGACAGCTGAGGCTACAGGGAGACACTGTCTCAAAAAAAAAACCATGTAATAATTATGTTTCATGTTTGTGTACTTCACTGTATGGAAGTTATACCTTTAGAAGAATGTCTTTTTTGAATACTTTGCTCCACAGTCTGGAAACTATATCAGAAAATGAGATCTAAACATCTTTGCTACAAAAATTGTCCTAGTAAAAGAGCCTCTCAAGTATTTAAATTGTGTATCACATACAATATTAAAAAATAAAAACTAGCTTTCAAATTTGCCTGTATTGTATACGTTTGTGGCTAGGAGTTGTGTATTTTCTTCAATCCTGGCATAGTGCCTCACTTGGAATATAGAGTGAGTGTTCAATGAACTTTTTTCTTTGAAAACATAAATAAGGCTTTGCAGACACCGCCATCCCCTGTAGCCGCTTGCTCTCAGTCATGGTCAACCCAACCATATTCTTTAGCATAGCACTTTATGGCCATTTGGGGTCGTGTGTCCTTCAACTTGTTTGCAGACAAAGTTCCAAAGAGAGCCAAAAACGTTCATGCTCTGAATACTGGAGAGAAAGGATTTGGGGAAAAGGGTTCCACCTTTCACAGAATTGTTCCAGAATTCATGCGCCGGGGCGGTGAATTTATGTGCCATAATGGCACGCACTGGCAGCAAATCCATATATGGGGAGAAATTTGAGGATGAGAACTTCATCTTGAAGCATACAGTCCTGGTATCTTTTCCATGGCAAATGCTGGACCAAACACAGATGGTACCCAGCTTTTCATTTGCACTGCCAGGACTCAAGTGGTCTTTGGGAAGGTGAAAGAAGACATGAACATTGCAGGAGCCAAGGAGCACTTTGGGTCCAGGAATGGCAAGACCAGCAAGAAGATCAGGGCTGCTGGCTGTAGACACCACTAACACTTTTGACTTGTATGCATCTTCACCACGAGACCATTCCTTCTGTAGCTCAGGAGAGCACCCTCTGCCCCATCTGCTCACTGTATCCCCTAATCTTGGCTCTTGCTGCAGTTCTTTGGGTTCCATGTTCTCCTTATTCTCCTCCAAGTCTAGCTGGATTGAAGAGTTAAGTTTATGATTAGGAATAAAAACCAAATAGGAAATCCATTAATAATAATAGCATTAATAATAAAGTAATAATTATTGTGGCAAGAACAACAATCTAGAAATACAAATCCTCACCCAGCATGGGGCCAAATAGAACTTTCATCATTGTGTAAGAAAAGAATTTGATGTGAGACATGTAAAGGTGTGTGTCAGAACAGTGGGAAAAATATGCATTACAATGACATTGTCTCATTATTAAATCTTATATCAGATATTCATCCTCTAAGATAAATCTGAACATTACCTCTTTCAAGCATTTTTGTTAAATTGCAATGAATTGAAACACAATTCAGCGCCCCACTGTACTGTATTTAATGAGCTGAGTTTTAAAATTCATCAAGCTTTTTGAAATATTGCTATAAGAAACAATAAAATAGTAAGTGTTAAACATTTTAAACACCAGAGATACATGCCATGTTGTTAGTCAAAGGACGTTTAAAATAATTACTTGGGAGGCAGTGAAATTAACTTCTAGTAAGTGAGTAAATTAGCACAAAGAATTTTTTAAACAAGTTAAGCTTTCTAAGACTGGAGATGGCGGCAAACACATATAACTCTAACACCAGCGAGGTCAACCCAGAAACACCAACAAAGTTGGAGGCCATCTCAGCTACATAATGAGTTCCAGGCCATCCAGAATTATGAAAGTAAACACTATCTCCAAAACAATATATTAATATATAGATACATTTATTTAAAATAATATATTTTAATTATATATTTTTAATTGGAAATTTAAGAAAAATAAATTTTCTTATACTTGTTAAAAGATCATCCTCTTAGGATTAGTAACTTTCAGGATTTTAGGCTTATAAAATAATAAACAATTCAGACAAAGGATTAAATACAAGTGTTTTAAGAAAGAAAACTGAAAATCAGATCAAAGAATATTTTAAATTTCAAAGAATGGGATACCATAATGCTATATAGCAATTTAAAGTGATATTTTTTTTTGAGACAGGGTCTCCCTGTAGCCCCATCTGGCTTCGAACTCACTCTGTAGACCAGGCTGGCCTTGAAATCTCAGAGATCATCCTGCCTCTGCCTCCTGAGTGCTAGGATTAAAGGCGTGCGTCACCACGCCTGGCTTTAAAGATGGTTCTTAGCCACCATATGGGTGCTGGGAATCGAATCTAGTCTTCTGTAAGAGCAGTCGGCACTCTTAACTGCTGAGCCATCTCTCCAGCCCCTAAAGTGATGTTTTAAACCAGTTAATAGCACTTGTATTGTTTGGGGGTTGGGTTCTATCCATAGCTCCACATAAACCAAATATGGTGGTTCATGCTTGTAGTGCTTAACTATTAGGAGTTCAATTTACTTGTCTACATAGTAAGTTTAAGACCAGCCTGTAATACTGAGACATGTCTCAAATATTTCAATGTAAGGAAACTTTGAGGCAGGGTCCCATGTATGTAGCCCAAGCTGACTTCAACTCACTTTGTAGCTGAGGCTGGCCTTGAATGACTAATGATCCTTCCTTCAGCTACCACGTGCTGGAATTATAGTGCCCCAACACACCATGATCTATGATTATGTATATGTTATTTATCTATCATCTATAATCTGATGTGAATCTTATTTTCAAACATTTTATATGAACATGAAAAGCTAACAGCTGTTCTCTCTGAGTGCTGACATTTTTATTTTTATTTTAGTGCTTTTTTGTGCTATCAGTTTTATATAATGGCCATAGGTTATTTTCATAATCAGAAAATGTAATGAAAGGTGTTTCAAAAGTCCTTCTGAAAAGATATCATAAACGGGGAAAGTTGTAAACTTAATTTATCATTTGCACGTGACAGAGAACAGTCACCATTTGTTTCTGTAGCAAGTACTGGAATCCATTTATGAAGTGCCATGACCTTACAATCCAAGACAACTGCTTATCTGTCTCCCTAATTGAAAGAGGAGGATATGGAGAAAAGAAAGAAGTCTCTAGGAACCAATAGATGTCTGAAGGGAGATAAAACAATTATGAGGGGGAAGTAAAAATAAAAATTTTAGTCTAACTTTAATTTAGGAGTTTTAGATCCAAACATTTCTCCTTGAACAAACTTGTATATCAACAGATCAACATAAGTAGCAGTATTTGTGTGTTGGCTTTTTTTAAGGGAGGGATATCAGAAAAGGAAGCTGAGACCTTGGGAATGCTAGGTGAGTGATGTATCATGAAGCTGCATCTCCTGTGGCTCTTTTTTAATTTAACAAGAAAATGTACATTGGAAAAAATAGAAAATTTAAGTAATAAAAATATAAGATATGTCTTATTTCCTCCTTGTAGGTCTAATGATTAAGTAAGTTAATTTTTAAATTCTTATTATTTTCGTTGTTCTCATTTGCTTTGGTTTCAGAAAAGGCTCTCTATGTAGCCTATTCTAGCCCCTAAAGGGCAATCTTCCTGTTTCTGCATTTCAAGTAGTAAGAAAGCAGGCCAGTGCCACCAGGCCTGGTGGGTAAGGGCTAATTTTGTTAATCAAATGACCAAAAAGAATGATGACCCATGCCAAGTTTCTTGACCCACCCCATCAAAGACCAGCTTTGTATGAGAAAATATTAAAGATGTCTAGTCACACATTCATATCATTTCACATGGATAATAGTTTATAGAGAAGCTAAAGAGACAATAACAATTCTAGCATGTTATTTGCTCACTGAATGCTCAACTAGAACTCAAATTGCTTCATATTAAAATCAGAATAGAAAGTAGCCCCTGGGCAAAAAAGAACTAAACCGGGTCCACTTTGGATAACTTGAACCTGAGGTAGAGCCAGAGAATGTAGCCCAGTTGGCACAGTACTTGCCTTTACCTAAGGCCATCACTATATAAACCAGGCATAGTAGCATCCCAGCACTGGCATAGTAAAAGGAAGAATATCAGAAGTTCAAGTTCATCCTTGACAACATAGAGGGTTCAAGGTCAATCAAAATGAGAGGAAAAAAAAAGGAAGAAAAGGAAGGAAGGAAAGAAGGAAGAAAGGGAGGGAGGGAGGAAAGAAGGAGGGAAAAAGGGAGAGGAGGGTCAGGCTGAACCAAGATTTTCTCTCAGCTCTATAATTGGATTTGCTATAGTCAAAGGAAAAAAAATTGACATGGAGAATTTAAATCCCAATATTTATGTTTTATGATTTATTTTTATTTATGCGTATATACCTGTGAGTGTTCGGAAAGTGTATGGGTACCTACGAAGGAAAGATGAGAGGGTGAGCTCAAGTGTAATCCCCAAAGATAGAGTTACAGGAGCTGCCAGATGTGGGTACTAGGGACAGAATTTGGGTCTTCTTGAAAAATCAGAAGTGTTCATAAATTCTGAGCCATCTGTCCACCCCCAATTCTCCATATGTAAAAGGACAAGCTGGAAACATAGATCAGAGGTAGAATGCTTGCCTAACATGTTCCAGCCTCTGTAGGCTCCATCCCCACCATTGTAAAAATAAAAAATAAATAACATAGAAACAGAAAGGGAGCTTAAGAGGGAAAAGCAGACAGTGTAAAGATCTGATGAAGTGGAGACAGAAAAGTTATTCAGCAAAAAAGAATGGGGAAGTGAGCTCTCAAAGACAGGTATTTATCTACTTAAATTCAGCAGACTTTTATTGCCCGTGCTGCAAATGCATAAAAAGAGAATCTTAAAGATTTCATGGTTTAAGGCAAGGGATGTAGTTCAATTGATAGAGGGCTTGCGTAGCATGCATAAAATCCTTAGACCCCCCCCTCCCAGGATCAAACTGAACTGGGTAGACAGCACATGCCTGTAATCCCAACACTTGGGGATCAGAAGTTCCAGGTGATAGTTGCCTATTTGAAATTCTGTCTCAGAAAACAAAACAGAAAGATTTCAGAGTTCATTGGGGATACGTGTGTTAACATTTAATATAAAAAGTATAATAAAATAATAATGAAAGTAGGAACCACTTTTGTTTTGGAAGACAGGGTGTCACTATGTACCTAACCCTGGCTGGCCTAGAAATCACTATATATGCCAGGCTGGCTGTGCATCTGAAGTGCTGGGATTACAAACATGAATCTCTCATTTGCTACCACACCCAGCTTCAGAGCCTACAGCCTAATACAACTCGGTCTCCTTATTTTTCAAATGTCACAGTGCCTTCACAAAATTCACACAGTCAGTGACCAAGACAAATTTGTGACTCTTGACCTAAGGAAGTAGCTCAGTGGTAAAGCGCTTGCCTAACATGCACATGACCCTGTGTTCTGTATCTAGAACTGAAAATTGTGACTCCACTAAACACACATTTTCCACCTCCCAAAGCTGGAATATATAGATATACAAGCATGTTTGGGAAATAATGGACTATCTGGTTTAGCTGGAATGTATAAGGGCATGGGAACAGGATGAGAAGCAGTAGAAAATCTATAGAATGTTCCAGTATTTTGGAAGTTGTGTTATAAATCTGATCATTTGCATTTGGTTTCAGAAAAATTGTGTGTGTGTGTGTGTGTGTGTGTGTGTGTGTGTGTGTGTGTGTGTTTGTGTGTTTGCCTTTCCAAGAAAATCCTGGAACAACTTAACTTTTTAAAAATTGCCAAAGCCTCAAGACTTCACCTAATTGAAGGGGGAAAAATTTAAAAAAAAAAGCAGGAATTAAAATTGATTTTCAACACAACCATTTTTGAGTTGAAATTAATTTAAAGCATGAATTAAAATCATATACACATAACTTTGAACATAGGATACCAGAAAACAACCAATGATAATAAAACACCTCTCTGAAGCTAACAGGACAAGAGTACCAAGTAAAACCTGAAGTCCTTACCTTATGTCATAGGCATACTGTGAATCAGTATCTCATATTTTCATATTCTCAACCACATTGCCTGAGTACATGTAACTTGAAAACATACTAGTTAAAAAAATGAAACTTTGGGAGATGGAGCAATGGTTTGGTGATTAAGAGCAATTGCTGCTCCTGCAGAGGACCCATTTTCTGTTCCCAGCACCCACATGGCAGTTAGCAACCATCTGTAACTCCAGTTCCAGGAAATCCAACGTCCTCTTCTGGCCTCTCAGGGCCTTGCACAACACGGGTGTATGTAAATGCATACAGGCAAACACTCATACACATTATATAAAAATAAATAAATAACTTTAAGAAAAGAAATATCATTAAATGATCTGGCAGTTGTTAGGGGTTACAAGATTAAAGGAAGTGTTTTATCAGAAAAGATGAATAGTTGAAAAGTACAAACCAACAGTCCTTTCAAGTGCTTTGTGTTAAACCTCAGGGCAGTAAGGGAAATGACCTATCTTAGATATTATGGAAAAGAAACGAGTTCACATTAAGATTGAAAAGGTTGATATTCAGTTTATAGCCACTTAAGGAAACATTTAGTTGCCATGAAAAAAATAAAACCATTGTGATGAGCTTCATGTTTTTTAATAGAAACAAGTGAAAACAGAAATTAACTATAAATGGAACATTGTCATTTTGTGTAATATTTAAATAATTGGAAAAACTTCAACTAATGGTTGTGCATTTTGCTGAATCTATAGAATACTTTGTTCTTTCAAGAGTGTTATAAATTATGTATCGATTTTTCCTTTAGAAAAATGAAACATTTCTAATTATCAATAAAGAGCTATAAGGCATTTTGAAAAATTGCAGTATAATGGACATGTGTTCAATTAACCCAATTTTCATACTTTGGATACTGAAGCTATTCCAAGCTTTCAGAAGAGTTCCTTTCCTCCCCAAACATTGAGTTGACGGCTGAGAATGGAGCTCAGTTGGCAGAGTACTTACCTACCAAGTCCAAAGCCCTACGTTCAGTGCCACATAAAACTATGTGTGGTGGTCCATGCCTGTGTCTGTAATGTCTGCCTCACAGGAGGTGGAGGCAGAAGGATCAGAGGATCAAAGTCATCCTCGGCTACATAGCCGAGCTTGAAGCCAGCCTGAGCTACATGAGACCCTGTCTCAAAATATTGAGTTAGGGTCTCATGTAGCTCAGGCTGGTCTCAATAAATTGAGTTAGGCCTGGAGAGATGACCTAGCAGCTAAGAGCACCGACCGCTCTTACAGAGGACCGGGGTTCAATCCCCAGCACCCACGTGGCAGCTGAGAACCATCTGAAACTCCAATTCCAGGAGAACTCCAGTTCCAGGGGAATCCGACACCCTCTTCTGACCTCCGCGGCATTGCACGACACGGGTGCACAAACCTACATGCAGATAGTACATTCATACACATACAGAAATAAATAAAAATAAAAAATATTTTAAAAATTGAGTTAATATAATATTAAGGAAGTTATTGTTTTGTTTTGTTTTGTTTTATTTTTATTTTGTTTTTTTTTAAATAATAGGTCATAAGTCATGAATACAGGCATCCTTCATGTAAAACCAATTTGCAAGTAGCTATGCCCAAACTTATACAGCCGGAGGCCCCCATTGTCTTAAAGACTTAGTTAATTCAAAATTTAAAAAAAAACAAGGCAGAGAAAGACTTTAGTATTCTAAATCAATTCTGTTTCAATATACATGTATATATTACTATTTTAAATATTGCAAGTCAAATGTAAGAGAAGAATCCCAAGGAATAACTGAGTTATTCTAAACTGACACCTCCATTATTTGCCTTAGGATGTCCTAATGCATGATCATATTTTGCAGGGAGCTAATAAAGGCTGGTCTTTATAGTGGGACTTAAAGGAACTACTGTGTGTTTGGGATGGAGCTCAGTGGCAGAGCCATTGTCTAGAATGCTAGGGGCCCTGCGTCCCAGCACAAAAACTTAATATACAATAAAGGAAATACTGTCCATCTTTATCAATCTGTTACCTGTCCTTCCCCCCAGGGAGGTTTTCCAACATTTACACTAATCCACTGTTTCTGCCTATTTAATGAGCAACACCTGCTTCAATCAAGGGAGAGAGAGAGAGAGAGAGAGAGAGAGAGAGAGAGAGAGAGAGGCTGACGATGTAGTTTAGTTAGCAGTGCTTGCCCAGCACATAGTGACCTGGATTTGATTCTCAGAGCCACCTATAAACCAGGTGTGCTGGCTTCTTGTGGTGGTGTAGAGATGATTAAGGCCATGCTGAAAGACACAAGATCTTGTCTCTCAAATTGCTTGTTTTAGTTTAGGTTTTGAGAGAGTGTTCCTGTATAGCCCTGGCTGCCCTCTCCATGGCTGGGATTTCAGGCCAGTGCTATCAGGCCAGGCTTCTTACTCAGATTTGATGAAGAGAATGGGCCTGGCCTCATTCTCTTCTAACAAGTGAGAGAGGATTTTATTTAGTCAAAGATAAGGTAAGAGAGAAAGGAGAACTAAAGAAGCAAAGCAAATGAAGGCTTCCTTTGTGTGGAACAATGACCTGACAAGAGACCTCTTTGCAGACTCTGAAGCTCTCCTAATGATGTGAATAATTTACTGCAGCCACCCTAGGAATTCCATGCAGCATGTAGCAGAGTCATTAGCAGAGTGCAGACTCAAAGAGCAGTTCAAATAGAAGATCTTTGCATGGCATGATCTCTCTGCAGGCAAACTGTCTCAGCACTAACAAATCATCACCTCTCCCTTTATTCCCTGAGGTGTTGTTCAACTTTTTTTCCGTGCTACCTTTTTTCCATCTCTTATCTTGAATTAGCACCTTAAAGCTTGGATTTCAAATTTCTTTTAGCAATAACTTTCCTGCTTTTTTTTTTTTTTTTTTTTTTTTTTGCTTTTTAAAACCTAACCAATTCCCTATTCCTTTTTTCTTTGTTGAGCACTGTGTGTGTGTGTCTGTGCCTTGCTTTAAAAAATATATATCTATATATCTATATATAGATATCTATCTACATATCTATACTTACTTTTTATTTGTGTATTTGTACATGTTTGTGTGCCATGGCACTCATCTATAGGTCAGAGGACAACCTCAGGTTTTGATCTTCACTTTTCGCCTTGTTTTTGAAGTGGTGTCTCTTTTGGTTTGACATTGCACTGCATACTCTAGGTTAGCTGGCCCAGAAGCTTCTAGGGAATTCTTCTCTCTACTTCCCATCTTGCCATGGGACTGCTGGGACTATAGATGCTAGCAAAGGCATCTGGATTTTACATAAGTTCTGGGGGTCTGAACTCAGGTCATCAGGATTTCAGGGCAGACACTTTAACCCACTGAGCCATCTCCTGGCCCTTAAAAAAATGAGATAGAGTCTCACTGCATAGCCCAGGCTAGCTTCAAATGTGTGTCACTCTGCCTGCCTCAGCCTCTCTAGTGCTAGCATCAGCAACATAAACCATCACACCAGGCTTGAAGAATAATTTTCTTACCCAGGCTGAGCACAAACAAAAGTGATCCTGTTGCCTGAGCAACACCAGTAGCAGGGACTGAAGGCTCTTGCCACTGGACCAACAGTCCCTGGTTTTTCCCTTTGTACTGATAGATGCAGGAAGCTCTGCCCTGTTCTAAGGCATGAGCCATGGCAATGTCATGTGGAAAAGTTTGGAAGACATCTAACCTATTTACAAAGCCATACTAAAAATTCCAATCTATGGAAAGAAATTTATAATCCTACAAGATGCCACTTTTTTGAAGAAGAAACACTGACACAGTGTCTCATTTGTACCTAGCACTAACTAGCCTTGTGTTTGCAGTAATCCTCCTGCCTCTGCCTCCTCAGTGCCACTACCAGCACGAAATGGCATTTATTAATTTAATTTAATTTTATTTTTTATTTTTTATTTTTTTGGCCTTTTCGAGACAGGGTCTCCCTGTATCCCCAGCTGTCCTGGAACTCACTCTGTAGACCAGGCTGGCCTTGAACTCACAAAGATCTGCCTGCATCTGCCTCCGAAGTGCTAGGATTAAAGGCGTGCGCCACCACATCAGGCCAACATTTATTAATTTTATAAAAAGACTTCACAAGAGCCAAAATATTAGAGCAAGTAATTTTTTTGTCTTTTTGCAACAGGGTCTCCCAGCTGTCCTGGAACTCATTATGTAGACCAGGCTGGCCTTGAACTCAAGAGATCTGCCTGCTTCTGCCTCCTGAGTGCTAGGATTAAAGGCATGTGCCACCATGCCTGGCATAGAGCAAGTAATTTTATTCCTATAGACACTGACTCTATTCATTGATAGTGAAGGAGATGGCCTACAATACTTTTTCTACTTAAACAATATTATTGCAATTACCAAAATCATTTACTTTGTGATTTTGAAGCTGCAAGGGTCTCTATTAAATAATTAAAAAGAAGTACAAGCAATGTGCTGTGGGTATTTTTCTTGTAGATGTTTATTCTAGAATATATTTAATTTGCGTAAAACTACCTCTTGATAGTGATTTATGTGATCCATTATTTAGAGTTCATCAAGCAGGAAAAATTGTACTATAACAGTGTATTTCTGGAAATTTTAATATATCATTTGTGTCTATATCCTGTCTAATGGAAAGGTGAGGATTTATAATTTTAATTTGTAACAAATAGCTGATTTGACAAAAACCTTTCATTGAAATTACTATAAATGCAATGTTCTGCTGTGTGCACACCTTTCATCTCAGCATTTGGGAGGCAGAGGCAGGTGGGTCTCTGTGACTTCAAGACCAGCCTGGTCTACACAGTGAGCTCCAGGCCAGCTGGGACTAAAAGGAGACCCTGTCTCAAAAAAAGAGGTCTTTGCCTCAAGCTGAAACATCTGTATTAGTCTTCCTGACCATTACCTAAAACTATCACTACTCAGAACATTGTATTCTTTTCTTTTTAATGTAATTCTTTTTTATTATTATTATTTTTTTTTTGGTCTTTTCGAGACAGGGTCTCCCTGTAGCCCCAGCTGTCCTGGAATTCAGTCTGTAGACCAGGCTGGCCTTGAACTCACAAAGATCTGCCTGCCTCTGCCTCCCAAGTGCTAGGATTAAAGGCGTGGGCCACCACACCTGGCTTGCCCCAGCTGTCCTGGAACTCACTCTGTAGACCAAGCTGGCCTTGAACTCACAAAGATCCGCCTGCCTCTGCCTCCCGAGTGCTAGGATTAAAGGCACAAGCCACCACGCCTGCCTGGCCAGACATTGTATTCTTAAGATCTCCCACTGTTGGTAATAATTGTTATTAAATGGATCCATTGACTTACCATTAAAACTGATAGTATCATTTGATGAAAAAAAAAGCACCATGGGTAAATGATGAAAAATATGCACATGCTATTAAACAAAGCTAACAGTAGATTATCCACTAGTGTAGTGCCTTAGAATGTTTGTGTTGCTCTAATAAAATACCTTAGACTTAAACCTATGATTAATAATGAAAATTTACTGTTCACATTTTTAGCAGCTAGAGAGTCCAAGATCAAGATGAAGAAGAGAGCTTGCAAGTACTGTGAAAGCTGTCGCAGATGATGCTATCAAGTGCCCTCACATGGCAGAGGCTCTTCTATGAGGGCACTAACACCATTCACCGGGGCTCCATTTTCCTTATTAAATTGCCTCCCACATATTCCAGCTTTCAACAGGGGAATGGAAGGGAAAAGGTTACTAACTTTCAGACCAGAACATGAAATGAATGTGTCTGGCAATCTAATGAAGTTACTGCCAATGACTTAGCTAATTTTCAATGGAAATTAGAAGAAAAGTAAAGTCATAAGCAGAGTTCTCATTTATTTTTTATTTCTTGGGATAAAAGTCTAGTAAATACTTCCTGCAAAATCCTCTGGCTCTAATCACAGGCTGTAGAGTCAGATATGAGATGGAATCATTGCTTTGACACACCCCAGCTCCAGCATCAGTAGCCAAAAGATCTTGGGAAATTACTATAAATGTAATTTATAGGCAAAGATTACTTGGTCTGTGGGCAAAGATTACTTGATCTGTGGGTTTTGTTTTGTGGGTTTGCTTTGGGAATTTGTTTTAGACAGGGTCTCCTTAGGTAGGCCCCCCTGGCCTGAAGCTTGACATGTACACCAGGCAGATCTTACAGCAGTCCTGCTGCTTCTGCCTCCCAGTTTTTGTTTTTGTATTTGGGAATTGTCTTTTTTATTATTTTAAAAATAATTTAAACTTTTTTACATTTATTCGGTATGTGTGTATGTGCATGCACACAAGCAAGACACAGCATGCATGCAGAAGTCAGAGGATAACTTGTAGGATTCTAAAGATCAAACTTGGGTTGTAGGCTTGAGCTATCCCACTGTTCCTGTCTGTTTTTGAGAAAAGTTTTCATGTAGCCCAAGATGGCCTCAGACTTTATTTTTATCATTATTGTTGCATATATATATATATATATATAGAGAGAGAGAGAGAGAGAGAGAGAGAGAGAGAGAGAGAGAGAGAATGTATGTGTGTATGTGTACATGTATGCATGTGGAGATGGACAAATGCAAATGGTGGACCAATTGCCAGAGTCAAGTTTTTTTTTTTTTCCTTCCACTATATGGGCCTCTAGGATCCAACTAAGTTCATCAGGCTTGGTGACAAGCACTTTTACTCAATGAGACATCCTGCTGGCACATGGACTCAGACTTACTCTGTAGACAAAGATGACGGTGAGATTCTCCATGTTCTAATTGCTGGAAAAACAGGAGTGTACCACCATACCCAGTTTACGTGGTGGGGGGATCAAAACTAAAGCTTCACACATGTTAAGCAAGCACTCAACCAACTGAGCTATATTTCCAGCACTATTAGTGCGTTTTTGAGGCAGTCTTCCTATGTAGTCCAGTCTGGCAAAGAATTCATAATCCTCTTGCCTCAAGCTTCTAAGTGCTGGGTTAATAGGTGTGCAGCACCATGCTTGACAGAAGTTACTTATTCTGAAACCATCCTGATCTCAACTGAAAATGACAATTAGGTTTCCAGGCATAGAGGACTGATCAGCAGTAAATAAGATAATGTGTATGAGGTGCTAGAAGAAAGCCTGTCACTTAGACTCAGCTTAATAAGGAGAAGTATTAGTACTTGTGATTTGCATTTCCAGTTCAATAGAATTTCACTATTATGACTGCACTCAAATATTAAAAGTGAAAAACCAAAGAGAGTAAATAACCATCTGCTAGTTTGGATGGAAGAGTGTAAAAGACCTATGAATGTAATAAACATGGATGCTAATTTATATTTAATTAATTGTTTGATTTATCGAGATAGGGTGTCATGTAGCCCAGGCTGGCCTCAAATTACATACATAGCCAAGGATGGCCTACAACTCTTGATATTCTTCCCTTTGCCTCTTCAGTGCTGGGATTATAGGTGTTCAATATCCACATAAGGGTTTTAAGGGTTTTGACAATTTGCTTGAAATATGTCTCATATTGAATCCCAGGCTGACCTGACAGTCAGCATGTAATCAAGGCTAGCCTCAAACACATGGTAATCTTCCAGCCTCAGGCCAGTGTTCTAAGATAATAGAATTGAGCTACCCCACCAAGCTCTAATTTATATTTTAACCAGGTTCATATCTTCTATTATCATTTGGCTCTTAGCTAAAATTCTTTGAGAATATAGTTTTACTTAGTTGTAATAAAAAATGAAATTTGTAAGAAAATGCTTGGATCCAAAATGTATTATATTAAGTAAAATGACTCAAACTCAGAAAGTCAAAATTCACAAGTGGATCTCATATGTGGATCCTAGCTTCTGTATAAATACACATATGTAAATCAGTAGGAGTGTGGGTATAAGGCATGAAACTAGAAAGAGGACCACAGGAGGAGAAAGGAAGTTTGGGAGGAATGGAGGGAAATAGGACAGGAAAGCAGAAAGGAGGGTATGGGAGATGGTACAAGGGAGATACGGGGATGGGGTTAACGAAGTGGGGGGCAGAATCAATTAAAATTTTTGTTTGAAAATATTATAGCACTCGGGAGGCAGAGACAAGTGGATCTTTGTGAGTTCAAGGCCAGCCTGGTCTACAGAGTGACTTCCAGGTCAGCTGGGGCTACAGGGAGACCCTGTCTCAAAAAGACCAAAAAANAAAAAAAAAAAAAAAAAAAGAAAAGAAAAGAAAATAGTATAATGAAATCTAATTCTTTGTACATGTAATTCTTTGTACAATTCTTTTAAGAAAATAATGCAACTCCAGAGTGAAGAATAATGATCAGGGCTACAGTCCTAGCACTCACAATGCTGAGAAAGGCTAGGCAGGTAGCACTGCAGAGGCAGAGGCAGGTAGAACTGTGTGAGTTTGAGACCAGCTTGGTTTACATCAAGTTCAAGGCCACCAGGAGTACATGTGAGAGAACATCTCAAAATAACAAAGTAATCCCTGCACTGGAAAGACAGAGGCAGGCAGTTCTCTGTGAGTTCAAGGCCAGCCTGGTCTACAGAGTGAGTTCCAGGACAGCTGGGAGTACAGGGAGACCCTGTCTCAAAAAGACGAAAAAAAAAATCAAAACCAAATCAAAACATAACAACAAAACAAACAAAAATGAATTAGCAAAAGAATAGACTTCCAAGCTAGAAATATTACTGAGGATATTTCTCAGTGGGAGAGAGAATGCCTAGCATGTGCCAGGCCTTAGGATACATAGAAAGTATCAAGAAAAGGGGAAAAAAAGGATACCACTGTATCTAGATGCCAAGACCATGCTGAACTAGCCACAGCAATGGAGACAGGGTTGCCAACTCCAGCCTCAGACCTCACTTGTCTGCCTATTCTTGTAAACAAGGTTGGACTGGTACACTAACATGCCAACTTTACTGGATATATACCACCATAACAACAACAAAGTTGATTCTTTAAAGCAGAGACCGTGCATGGCCTGTATGCAAAAACATATTTGCTATGCATGGGCGTGGGTGCCGCTCAGTGGTAACATATTGACCTGGGGCTAGCATGCTCCAGGCCCTGGATTTAATTCTTAACACACACACACACACACACACACACACACACACAAACACACACAAATCCAGTCCTATTCAGACAAACTTGGATGACTCTTGACTTAAAATATTTCTTAACAGCAGGATCTTATTTCACATGATAGTCTTTCTGGTGGATTCTCAATTTTTCTTAACCAGACTAATGACCTGATTCAGATTCCTAACATCCATGTGGAAAAAGTTGGTCATTGGGGGCCGCAGAGATAGCACAGCAGTTAAGAGAACTGGCTGCTATTGCAGAGGACCTGGGTTCAATTCCCAGTACCCAAATGGCAGGTAACAGCTGTCTGTAACTCCAGTTCCAGGGAATCCGACCCACTTACATACATGCATGCAAACACTCATACACATAAAATAAAAATAATAGACAAAATTTTTTGGTCTTTTTGAGACAGGGTTTCCCTGCAGCCTCAGCTGTCCTGGAACTTGCTATGTAGACCAGGCTGAACTTGAACTCACAGAGATCCACCTGCCTCTGCCTCCCAAGTGCTGGGATTAAAGGCGTGTGCCACTGTACCCACCTAGATAAAATATTTTTAATTTGGATTCATATACTTGGAATCTCTGGGCTGGGGCTACAGAGCACCTAGATCTTTGGGGCTCACTGCTCAGTCAGCCTAGCTTTACAAATAAGAGGTCCCAGTGAGAGTCCATAACGGGGATACTGAGGTTGACCACTGGTCTCCACACACACATGTATATGTACACCCCCACACAAGAACATGTATACACATGCACATAAACAAAATTTTTAGCACTTCATTAGACCTAGTTAAAACATGGGCCATCCAATTCATTAAATGGGTGTTATCATACTATAAAACTGCTCAGTGTGTGAAAGATGGTGCCAATGTGAATGGATAGATTAACATAATCTTGAAAAGCATGTTTGGCAGAATGCATGAGCTCTGGTGGGGTGGGGGAATGGGGGGACACAGGTCTAGATTTAATAAAAAAAAATAAATTTATGTGAAAAAAATTAATTACATCACTTAGAAACATTAAAAAAAAGATTTACATCATCTTCTTCAGGTGACCCTATGGCATTAAGAAACAACCCAGTGCACACAGGCTTGGTGTGGAATCATCAAAGAAATGTTTCTTGATGCCAAAGGAAAATTTTATTGGTCACCCCTCTTTGGCATTTCCTAAAGCAGTGCTCAGGTATTTAGACTAAAAGTGAAATTGATTGTATAACTGCAAGTTATTAAAAAATTCCAAGATTGGAGCAAGCCAGTAAGCAGCATTCCTCCATGGCCTGTGCTTCAGCTCCTACCTCCAGGTTCCTGCCCTGAGTTCCTACCTTGGGCTCCCTCAGTGATGAACTGTGACCCAGGAGATGTGAGCCAAATAAACCCTTTCCTCCCCAAGTTGGAGTTGGTCAGAGTGTTTTGTCACAGCAATGGAAAAGTGAACTAGAACAGAAATTGGTACCAGGAGTTGGGTATTGCTGTGACAGACCTGACCTTGGTGTTTCTGGGGAGGATTGTGGAAGCATTTAGAACTTTGGGCTAGAACAATCATTGAGTCTCTAAAGTTCATTGCTGTGGAACTTGAAACAGTTATGCTAAAAGAGTTGTAGATGATGGAGGCCTGGCTTATGAAGCTTCAAGGGGAAGCAGAGACCATCAGGGCTGTTTGCATGATATTTTAAAATTAAGATTCCATAGGTTATGGTCAGCTGGGGCTGAAGAATCAGCTGTAAGTAACAAGAGACCAGAACCTGAAGTGAAACCTTTGTTGTACTGGGACAACTGATGCTGGTTAGCCGGGGCTGAAAAATCAGCTGTAAGTAACAAGAGACCAGCAAAACTGTGATGAAATCTTCTGGGGAGAATTTCTTCAGGGTTAGCACACAGAATCTGTGGTTCAGAGGCGGCCCAACCCTCCACCTCTAGCCGGAAGCAGGACTTGGAAATGTGTAAGTCTCTTAACATGGTTCTGGTGTTGAAATGTGAAGGGGTCACAGAGAACAGCTGAGGCTTGGCACTGTGAGAGGCCAGAAAAGGCCATTGGTGAAAGTGTACCCTCAATTGCAGGGGTCATGAAGATAAACTGAAGCTTTGCACCAGGAGAGGTCAAAGGAAACCATTGGTGAAGGTGCTGCCTCAGTTTCAGTGGAGACCCCAGATTTTTGGAGATGCCAGGGACCATGGGACGAGCACCAAGAGCAGCAGCAGGTGTGGGATGGAGCTGGCCTGGGCCTGTGAGATGAGCTGTGTGTGCCATAGATGACAGAGTTAGAGAAGGGGAGCTGCCAAAACCCTTTGGAGCCCAGAAAATTGTGAGTGAATCCCATATGTCCAGCCTTGAGCTACATTGTTGGACTTAGGTTTTGCTTAGGTGTGCCCAATTCTTCCCTTTGAAATAAGACAGTACTTGCTTTGGATTTTACAGGAGCCCACAGTTAAGAGATTTTTAACAAACTGAGAACTTTAAAGTGTTTGGACTTTTTAAGAACTGTGGGGCTTTTAAGGTTGTACTATCTTACGTTGTGATTAGTGTCAACATCATACCTTGGGGACAAGAAGTGGAAAGGTGATGAAACATTTAATAGTGATTTGTTTTGTGTTTCAAGTTGACAAGGGGTCAATTGTGTTGGATAGCTTTAGTGTCTACTTGACACACCTGGGTTGAAGGAGCCTCGGTTGGGGAATTGGCCATTGGACTGGCCTGTGGCCATGTCTGTAGAGTATTGTCTTGATTGTTGAGTTACATGGGAGGGCCCAGCCCACTGTGGGTGGTGCCACCTTGAACTGGTTATTATGTACAGTATAAGAAAGCAGGTTGGGCATGGGCCAGGGAAGCAAGCCAGTAAGCAGCATTCCTCCATGGCCTGTGCTTCAGCTCCTGCCTCCAGGTTCCTGCCCTGAGTTCCTATGTTGGGCTCCCTCAGTGACGAACTGTGACCCAGGAGATGTGAGACAAATAAACCCTTCCCCCCTAAATAATTCCAAGATTGACATCCTTGAACTGAGAACTAGAGAGATGATTCAGCAATTAAGAACTGGTCTGGGGGCTGGAGAGATGGCCTAGCGGTTAAGAGTGCCGACCGCTCGAGGACTCGGGTTCGATTCCCAGCACCCACATGGCAGCTGAGAACTGTCTGTAACTCCAATTCTAGGAGAACTCCTGTTCCAGGGGAATCTGACGCCCTCTTCTGACCTCCGCAGCATTGCATGACACGGGTGCACAAACATACATGCAGACAGTACATTCATACACATACAAAAATAAATTTAAAAAATTAAATTAAAATAAATTAAAAAGAAAGAACTGGTCTGGTTTCCAGGATGCACATAACAGCTAACAACATCAATAACTCCATTTCCAGGGGATCCGTCACCTTCCTCTGGCCTCTGCAGGCATTGCACACACATGGAGCACTTATATACATGAAGGCAAAACACTCATACACATAAAATATAAATAAATGAGTAAATATAGAAATAAAAGATTTTAAAATATCCTTAAACTACGGGTTAGAGAGATGGCTCAGTGGCTAAGAGCACTGGCTGCTCTTGCAGAGGACCTTGGTTTTGTTCCCAGCACCCACCTGGTGCCTAACAACCATCCTGTTGTAACTCCTGTTCCAGGGGAATCCATCACCCTCTTCTGACCTCCTTGGACATTGCATGACATGAGTGCACTTATATACATGCAGGCAATACAGTCATACACATAAAATAAAAAATAAGTGTAAGGTTATGGCGCGCTCCCCCCGGAATGAAAAGCCACGAGGTCTGAGTTCTTCGGAGCAAAGTTTAATTCAGAGTAGCCAGGGCTAAGCTTAGGGGAGAGAAGGAGCCAAGCCCAGAATTGGCGTCTGGCTTGGGAATTTAAGGGAGAAGGTGGGGATGAGATTCAGGGGGAGTGGGGGTGGGTCGCAGTCTGGAATCTGGCTTCCGAAGGGTGAGGGGCGAGGTGGAAGATTCCTGAGTAATCAGGGGTGGCCTGCTTTAGCATAACCAAAGATCATGCCTGGTAGAGCAGGTTCTCGGACCTCCGGTCTTAGGTGTCTCTGCATTCCAATGGGCTTCTGGAGCTCACATCCTGACAATAAGATTAAAAAAAAATCCTGTATCTAACTGTCATCTGGCAACTAAACTTGTTCTAAAAATGTCAAAGAAATATGTCATCTTTTGCCATCAAAACTATGGTGTCAAATGAAGCTGTAACTTAATTCAAAACAATTTTTGTTTCATTAATCTTATGTCTCTTAGCAAATTTAAGCATTTTGTCCTTTAGAAATCTGACGGACAAGGGATCATACTGGCCTTTCTCAGTTTGTCTCTTGCAATTTCAGACCATCTCTCTACTTGTTTTCCAATATCCCATAGTGTCATTAGCATGGTTTTCCTCATGCATAAGCAGTCTAATTCCTTCAATGTCTCTCCTTCCAACCTCACCCCTTCCCTCCGTTTCTATTATAAAAGCTTTATTGAGATATTATTTACATACGATACAGTTCACTCCTTTGAATGGTATAATCCATTTTTTTTCAATGCTTAAAGTATTGAAAGTGCAACCAAAACGCAATTTTGGGTGCTTTTTCATCAACCCTGAAAGGAACTCCTTCCCCACTAGAAATAATTCTCTAGTGTCCTCCAACTCTTCTCCTTCCCAGGTTGTAATGATCATTATTTTCTCTTTTTGATATATTTCTGATAAATGGACTGATACAAATACATGTTCTTTTGTAGGTAGCTTCTTTCCGTGAGCTTAATATTCTCAAGGATTATCCATGTTGTAACACTGTCAATCTCCCTTTAAAAAAATTTAAAGTCCCATTTTTGTCCTTGGACAGGATACCTATATTAAGCTTCACTCATTCAGGGCTCAGGGACCTTCGTGAAAGAGGGAGTAGAAAGATTTTTTTAGAGCCAGGGAGGAGGGGCATGACCATGACCATATGGAAATAGATGTCAGCATGCACAAGACCCATGCAAATTTAAACAGATAAAACCAAGGATAGAATTGTGTAAATGGGCAGCAGTCAACAATCTTCGAAGAAGAACTATTGACAGCTGATTACTGTGGGGTGAGGAAGAGCTGATCTTCTTAAAGCAAAGGACTCTGGATGGTCTCACTAGACCTCAATGAATGAACTTACACTGAGGAATTTCTAAGGATTCTAACTTGCCACAATGGGCCTTCTCACAAATGAGAGAGTGTATGAATTCTAGTGTGTGTGGGGGGGTGGCTATGGAAGAGTGGGGAGTATAAAGAGATTAAGACAAATTGAGATGTTCTGAATGAAATACACAAAATTCAATTAAAAAGGAAAAATAATAATTAAAAATATTGAAAAAATTCAAGTGTCTTTTTTTGGGTCTTTTTGAGACAGGGTCTCCCTTTAATCCTGGCTGGCCTGGAGCTTGCTATGTAGACCAGGCTGGCCTTGAACTCACAGAGATCCACCTGCCTCTGCCTCCCCAGTGCTGGGATTAAAGGCTTACACCACCTTGCCTAGCTGAAGTGCCATTTTTATAATTATTAAACACAGTCTCAAGTATTTAACTGTGAGTATTCTTAGAAAGACAAATAGCATTTGAAAATGATTACATTCTTTCTCTCTCTCTTTCTCTCTCTTTCTCTCTCTAACACACTCACTCACTCACTCCCTCACTCCCTCACAAAACCCCAAGATACACAAAACCAAGTACAAACTCTTAAATTCACCAAAATGTGGTATAAACATATTCAATAATTAAACAATCAAATAAAACAGTGAAACATGTCAGTAGGAACCTGCTTAGAAATGTGGGCCCTCATGGATAATCTTTATGAATTCTGAACTGTCTTCTATGATTTATTCTGAAAGGTCTTCAGGATATCTTTAGCAGAGTTTCTCCTGAGAAACCTCCAATATTTGAAATTACATTCTGATGAAAATTTAGGGGGCTGGAGAGATGGCCTAGCTGTTAAGAGTGCTGACTGCTCTTGCAGGGGACCCAGGTTCTATCCCCAGCACCCACATGGCTGCTAAGAACCGTCTTTAACTCCAGTTCCAGGGGAATCCAAAGCCCTCCGGCATTGCATGACACGGGTGCGCAAACCTGCATGCAGACACTACATTCATACACATAAAAAATAAATAAAATTTAAAAAAAAAGAAAATTTAGGTTGAACTCAACAAAAAGAATACTTTAAATTTTTTTATTTATTAATTTTATGTGTACTGTCTTCATGTAGGTTGGTGCACCTGTGTCGTGCAATGCTGCAAAGGTCAGAAGAGGGCGTTGGATTCCCCTGAAACTGGAGTTAAAGATGGTTCTTAGCCGCCATGTGGGTGCTGGGAATTGAACCCGGGTCCTCTGCAAGAGCAGTTGACGCTCCTAACCACTGAGCCATCTCTGCATAATGAATACTTCAAAAAATAACACACACCAGGCACGGTGGTGCATGCCTTTAATCCCAGCACTTGGGAAGCAGAGGCACGTGGATCTCTATGAGTTCAAGGCCAGCCTGATCTACAGAGCGAGCTCCAGGACAGCTGGGACTAAAGGGAGACCCTGTCTCAAAAAAATACCAAAAAAAGAACACACAAAATTATGAAATAAAGATGTATATGAGCTAACATACTCACCTGCACTAACACCATTGAAAGTAACTATCCTATTCATATTTATTCTAAAAGCAAAATGTTGCAATCCCAGAACTTGAGGTTTTGAGCCAGGAGGATCATCTTAAATTTCAGCCAGCCTGGACTATAGTATGAAACCCCATCTCAAAACACAAACAAAAATGGCTTAGATGTTCAAAGCATTTAGAATGCAAGCCTGATGCCCAGAGTCTGATCCTATGATGGATGGAGAGAGCCAACTCCTGAAGTTGTCCACTGACCCGTATATGCAACCAAAGCACCCATACATCTGCACCCATATAAGACACAGACACACACACAGACACACAGACACACAGACACACACACACACACACACACACACACACACACACACACACTAATAAATAAAAGATTTAAAATAAAACAAGCAAAAATTTTTTTTCTTGGTCTTTCAGACAGGGTCTCCCTGTATCCCCAGCTGTCCTGGAACTCACTATGTAGATCAGGCTGGCCTTGAACTCACAGAGATCCATCTGCCTCTGCCTCCTGAGTGCTGGGATTAAAGGCGTGCACCACCATGTCCAGCTACAAAAAAAAATGTTATGAAAATTAAAAGCAAAATGAGGTGTGTGTCTATGTGTGTGTGTGTGTGTCTGTCTGTCTGAGAGAGAGAGATAGAGAGAGATAGAGAGAGAGAGAGAGAGAGAGAGAGAGAGAGAGAGAGAGAGAGATTAGGTAGGGGTAGAATTAATAAGATTATATCTAAAGTAACTCAAAATTTCTGTAACCAAAAGCAAATGTTCTATAATTTACCATTCACTGTTTATAGGACAAGAGTCACAAATCTTACATTTCTACATGAAAAACATCAAATATAGTTCCACCCCTGTAAATACATGAGCAAGTGTTTCCTGAACCCTTGTGAATACTCAAGTTCCTTAATAAAATTGTGAAGCATTTGCATATTAATCTATGACCATCCTCATGCATACTTTAAATTACCTATAGATGAAGTAGAATGCTTAATACTATGTAAACATTAGGTAAATGGTATTGTATTATTTATAAAATAATGATGTGGAAAAAGTCTGTACATGTTCGGTAAAGGATACAATTAAAAAAATACTTTCTAGCTAAGGTCAGCAGAGAGCAGGGTTGGTATCCATGGTATTTAGTCTTTTCAATGAATTAAATAGATGAGATCTCAAGCAATCTTCTTTCCCATTGATGTTATCAATGGACTTTTATTTTAGGCAAATCCTTCCCTTTTGTTTTACAGATGAGCCCAAAAAGGAAGCCCAATCCCCCAACTCAACTAAAATTTTCCGCTTCTGTTTTGGTCACAAGAATGCTTTGGGGCTTCTATTTAGCTTTTAATGCTTTACCCATTGAGCAAGACCTAAGAGACTTACGGAGCCTCACAGCGTGAAGGATACCTCCTTGGGCTAAAGGAGCCCTATTATTTTCACAATAGTCTTATCTTGAATTGTTTTCTCATTTTTTCACTTCTGTTGATCTTCGCTGTTGAATTACTTGTGTGTTGCTACCCTGCTTTATCTATGCTGTTTAGGATAATTTAGTGCTGTATCTAACAAATACTTAAAATACTGCTAATAGTTGCTGGGCTTAATGTAATACACCATTAATGTTAGCATTCAGGAGGCAGAAGCAGGGAGATCTCTGTAAATTTGAGATCAGCCTCATCTACATAGTAAGTTCCAGGGCCAAATAATAGGAATTTGTCTCACAAAAGTAATTGTTTTATCTACTTATTTATTTATTTTTAAATTTATTTATATTTATATTTATTTTATGTATATGAAGTTTTGCCTGTAAATATGTAAGTGCACCATGTGGGTGGAGTGGTCACAGAAGCCAGAAGAGGACATCAGATGCTCCTGGAACTAGAGTTATGGAAGACAGTTGGTAGCCTGTGACATGTGGGTGCTAGGAACAGAAGCTGGGTCCTTGGCTCGAGCAGCAAGTGCTCTTAACTGCTGAGCCATCTCTGAAGCCCCTTATTTATTCATTTTTATTGACTTATGGAGAACCAGATTTTGCTATGTAACCCAAGCTGGCCTAAAACTCATTTCTCTCACCTCAGCCTCCCAAATTAATGGAATCATGGGTGTGTTCTACCATGCCTAGTGCTTCATTATATATAGTTTAACAGGCCACAAACTCAAGGGAGGGAGGACGCTTTAATTCTGAACAGATCCAATGATGGTAGTGACTTTCACTGGAACTATAGAATAAAAAGCTACTGCTGATAAATATACCCAAATGATATTAAATATACTTCAAGTGACTTTTGTCTTTTATTCTTCCTATTTCAACAACTGAAATAACTATGAACATGTCTTAATAATTTCTCTATGACAAAGTGTTGGTAAAACTAATTGTCTGCCTTAGCATATTTTCAGAGACTGAGTAACCTTTGAAGCCAGAACATTATTTCATAAGTGCCTATTCAAAAAATTAGCATTTGTGATTTTCAAGTATTTGCTTTGAGTTGGAAACATGTAAAGTGTCCTCAGTAAACAATGGGAATGACTCTTGTTAATTTTTTTTCCTCTGGTTCAAAAATTTAATAATTTTTCCCGGTCTACCAAGATTTCCCTTTTACCTAATACTGTAAGGACCTGGGACACCTATAAATGTATATTTAATTAATTTATTAAATTATTTATTTATTTACTTATTTATTTGGGGGTTGTTTTTGCTTCTTTTATTATATGTATGACTGTTTTGTTTAAATGTAAGTGCACCTGTGTCATGCAATGTCCATGGAGGCCAGAAAAGGGCATCAGATCACCTGGAACTAGAGTTACAGATGGTTGTTAGCCATAATGTGGATGTGCTAGACAATGAACCCAGGTCCTCTACAAGAGCAGCCAGTGCTCTGAACCACGGATCCATCTCTTCAGCTCCCCTGGGAAGCCTTTAAACTTACAATTTTAATAAAAATTTTATGTCACAACCTGTTAAATAGAAAGTAGAATTAAGAGCCAATTCAAGGCCCTAAAGTATCATAACATTGACAATAGTTATCATAAGACACCATTAAAAAACATGATAAGCTGGTTGTTGTGGTGCAAGCCTTTAATCCCAATACTTGGGAGGCAGAGGCAGGCGGATCTCTGTGAGTTCAAGACCAGCCTGGTCTACAGAGTGAGTTCCAGGCCAGCTGGGGCTACAGGAAGACTCTGTCTCGAAAAGACCAAAAAAAAAAAAAAAAAAAATGCAACTTGATTACATGAACTTGATATAATAGAATGAATGTCTTAAAAGAATATTGATCAAGTCAATACTAAATTATCCAAACTGATTTGTTTTATTGGTTTCTAAAGTCACAGGCTTTTGTGTGTCATCCTCCTCCTCCTTTTCTGAGGATTGAAGCTGATGTCTCAAGCAGAGCCAGAAAAGTACTCTTCTACAGGAGTAGAACTGAACCTAACCTTGAAATCTTTATCCTCCTGCCTTTACATCGCAAGTTTAATTTTGTATAATTAAAAGGTTGCTTCAGTTCTGTTCCCAACACCTCACAAAACAGGAATTGTGATGCAGGCCTGCCGTTTCAGCACTTGAAGGGGAGACACAGAAAGATTGGTGGTATTTAAAGTCATGTGGGTTACACAGGGAGTTTGAGGCCAGCCTGGGATACTTGAGGCCCTGTCTCATTATGTAAACCCAGGGTGAGATGGCTGTTCTGATCCTTCTGCATTAGCCTGTTAAATGCTGGAATCACATGTTTACAATCATGCCCAGCTTTTAAAAGGAAAAAAAAATTTAAAGGATGTGAAGGAAACTGACAACACATCCTTGAAAAATTTCTGAAAAAACCTCAGACTATATGCATATCATAACCTGCGGACTAGAGTGAAAAAAATGGTGGGAAAAGCAATAGAAAGAAGAGCCAAAAAATGGAAATTTACACGTACAAAGTGAGAAAGAAGGAAAGGGCGGGCAAAGATAAACTCTAAAAGGGAAATTAGATCCTCCTATGAGGTTCAAGGAGGACAGGAAAATGAAATGTTTTCAAAATTTTGTGATATTGATTTTAAGTTATTTATTACAAAGCCATGATGGAGAGAAAATTAGAGGTGAAAGGAAAAAGGCTAAAAATGCTTAGGTTATTATTGATTTACAGGGTCTGTAAGAGACCTATATATAGCTTTCATTGCTATTGTTTTACAAGAACAAACCCATAAAACAACCATTAGTTCAATAAACATTTACTGAACTTCAATGTGCTGAACACTATATAAGGGTCTGTTTAGATGAATGAGAGCCTATAACCTGCCTATAAGCACATGGAGGGGACACACTAAAGATCATCTTCGCAGGCTGATTTACATAGATAAGAAAACCATCAACTTTAAGTTATTTTGTGAACTATCTTTTGTGCATTAAATTCACAGAGTGAAAGATCATAAAGAAAGGTAGTCCAAATAGTACTTTGAGCTGGAGTGAAGCTTCTTTCTTAGAGCTAAATGCTGAACTTTAAAAACACTTTTTTATGGGCTGGAGAGACGGCCTAGTGGTTAAGAGCGCTGACTGCTCTTGCAGAGGACCTGGGTTTGATCCCCAGCACCCACATGGTGGCTGAGAACCGTCTTTAACTCCAGTTCCAGGGTAATCCGACGCCCTCTTCTGACCTCCAAGGCATTGTACGACACAGGTGCACAAACCTACATGTAGACAGTACACTCATACACATAAAATTAAATAAAATTAAAAAAACACCTTTTAATATTAAAGGTAGCTTGATTATATCAAGTTGCCTATCATCATAGCGGTTATTACAAAGGATTTCTACCTGGGTTATATTGTTAGGCTTGTTAAGCAAGAATCTCAAGTAGAATCCAAATGGGTGCTTCTGTGCTTGAGGTATGCTTTATGCCTTGGAAAGTTACTGAGGAAATGAGTTAGAGCCCTGAAGTTTTCAAATATGTATGGTCCTAGGGATTGAACGCAGGGTCTTGTTACACATGTAGGCAAGGATTATACCACTGATCCACACCCCAAGCACATTTGACTGAACTTGGACATCTTCAGTGGATGGTGGAGGGAAACATTAATATAAGTCTCTGGGCTGGGGAGAGAGCTCAGTTGGTAAAGTGCTTGCCTTGTGAGCATCAGGACCTGAGTAAGAGATCTTCCCTCAAAAAATAAGGTGTGGCTGGGAAGATGGCTGAGTGGATAAAGCTCTCACTTGTATAAGCATGAGCCCCAGATTCTGATCCTCAGAAACCAAGGAAAAGCCTAGCAAGACTGGCAGCCACTTGTAACCCCGGGGACTCAGGGGGCAGGACAGGAAATCCCTAGGAAAACCTGCCTTTCTAGACTACCTGAAACTGCAGAACTCTTGGTTCAGCAAGAGACACTGACTCAATAAAGTGAGGGTGATGGAGGAAGACACCCAACATGAACTTCAGGCCATCACACCCAAGTGCTCACATATGCACATGTACCTGTATACACATATGCAAACACTCATACATGGATTCATATGAACAAATACACTGGAGCATGCATACACACACACACACACAGAGTAAAAATGAACAGTATGTATAAGGTTTTGTTTGTTTGAAACAGGATCCTCCTGCCTCTAACTCCTGAGTGCTGTGATTACAGGCAGAGATCTAATTCAGGTCTTCATGCATGCATGGCAAGCACTTTACCAACTAAGTTCCCTCCTCAACTATGTAAGGTTTTTTTTTTTCTTGAACTAAGAAACAGGTACATGTAAACAACACATACATATACCAGGATTTTTTAGGCTAGGGGTTTTTCTTAGGACATGATCTCACTATGTAGCCATGGCTGGCCTGGAACTTGCTATGTAGACCAGGCTGTCCTCAAACCCACAAAGATCTGCCTGTCTCTCTGCTTCCTGGGTTCTGGGATTGAAAGCATGCATCACAACACCAGCAAATTTTTGGCTTTTTGAGCCATGTTTTCACTCTGTAGCCCAGGCTAGCCCCTGTTTTTTGAGCACTGGGATCACAGCTAGCTGCCTTATTTGATTTTACATTTTGTTTAATTTTGTTTGTGCAATGTAGGTCAAAAGACACCTTGCAGAACACAGTTCTCTCCTTCTACTAAGTGGTTTCTGAGATTAAACTCAGGTCCCCAGGCTTGGTGGCAAGTGCCTTTATCCACTGAGATATCTTGCTGGCTCTCTGCCTTGTTTTAAACTGTACAACTAGAAAAACAAACTAAATCAAATACAGAGTTAAACTAGACAAATTTACCTACACTGGAACACTGAAAGAAATCCTCTGTGCTATTGCAAAGTCAGTGACTTAAGCTTAAAAGAGTCGTAAGTTTTTCAATAGTGGCTGACACCATGAAATGTAGACTACTAAAGTCCTCTATTTAGTGTATCTAGAAATTATGTGTAAAGAGTTCTAGTAATCACACCAAGCCTTGGACCAATTACTGAAAGCTAGGAATCTCATTCTGTAAATAAGTATGGCAATATACTACATGCTCAACCCAGCATCATGTTGTCAGTTTATTTGTGTTGACTCAAACCTGTCCCAGTCCAACACCCCTCACAAAAGAAATTTAATGTTTCTGAAAATCATGATTGCTTTCTCATTTCTTTTTCACCTTCCTGTGCCTTTCATAAGGTCTCCTAGTTGGTTAATCATTAATTAATATGTAACAAGGCTTTTTTCCCAGTGCTAATGTTTTCTCTACCCTTTAGACAGTGTATAAACTTTCTCAGTCCTCATTTAAGAAGATCTAGCACATTTGTCAATTGTCGATCTTATTTCTTGTCCAGCTGCTGTCTGATTTACGCTAAAAAAAGGGGGGGGGATACAGAAAGACATGAAACCTTTTCGTCAAACCCTTGCAATTCAAATCTTAAAACTAACTATGGGAAAATATTTGTTTGTTCCAACAGGACAAAACGTCACCAACTTAACGGCTGAGAAAGAAAAGATACAGCTTTGCATTGAGTAGGATGTACCAAAAAGTGGCAACGGAAAGGCTGACCCGTCTGAACATTGAAAGGAAGAAAAGCCTCAGATTGCCATAAACATCGAACCCCTCTGTGGATCCTACATGTAACAACTAGTTATAATGAGTCCTAATGAAACTTACCTTCTAGGTGCCACAAAGGTTCTGATATGAGAGACTTNGTGGATGGTGGGGCTGTAGGGGTTTGGGCACAACAGCCTGCAGATTGGTTTTGCACGAAGGATGCTTGTACTCATGGATTATCACTTATAGCTAAAAAATGAAAAAAAAAAGAACTGAGAGAAAGATGCAGGACAGTTATGGCAGAATGCATGATCTGGGATGGGGTGGGGGTGGGGGGGAAGGGAAAGGGAAATAAGCCTGAACTGAATTGGAAAATAATGTATGAAATGCACAAAGCATCAATAAAAATTAAATTAAAAAAAAAAAAAGATCTAGCACTTAAAATCCTGTCTCTTCACACTATCCCATTCCTGGGCCTGGAACTCACTATGTGCCACAGGTTGGCTTTGAACTTGCACCAATGTTTCTGCTTCATGCTTTCTGAACACTGGAATTACAGGAAGAAAACATCCCACTCAGAGTAGAGTCATTTCTCTAAGGAACTTCACAATAGCAGATTGGATGGGCAGGAGTTCAATTACAAAAGTGTTCAATTTTAAGTTTTGGAGATGGCACAACAAAGTGTACATAACTGAATTTTACCTTCTTAAAATATGAATAAATTGTTCACATAAAATATAATTTGCAAAAATTTCTTTTAATTTTTATTGCAGTGATTGTATGTGTGTGTGTGAGCAAGAGAGATAGAGAGAGAGAAAGAGAGAGAGAGAGAGAGAGAGAGAGAGAGAGAGAGAGAGAGAGAGAGATGCATATGCCAAGGTCCATGTGTGAAGGTCAGAGGACAACGTTTAGGGTTTTTAGGAGTCAGTTCTCTCCTTCCACAATGTGAGTCCTGAGAAATAGAACTCAGGTCCTCAGGTTTGAGGGCAAGCGATTTTTTCCATTGAGCCATCACCATTCCTGTCTAAACTTCCCTAAATTTAGCATACTTTCTTGGTATATGTAACATGGAACTTAACCAAACTAATTTGTAATTTTATAAAACTTTCCAAGCACACATTTTTCCTGAATAAAAAAAATTGGTTAGGAGTGGGATAGTTATGAACAGGGGAGTAATCTGATTTATTTTTCTACAGCTGTCTTACAAACCAATAATCTCTAGATGGGATCCTGGAGGATACTTTCAAGTTGGGCTCTCCAGGCTGATTTTTACCTAGAATGAGCCAGAGGATTAGAATGCAGACATGGAGGGGAAATGTTTGCGTTTCGACTGACTCTGGCATGGAGTAGAATTGTGGGCAGAAAAGAAGATGAAATTGTATAGTGCATGTCTCCATGTTTTTCCTGGTGAAATAACACTGGCACGAATCAATATCTAGTGCAGTTTAAGGGAGCTCGACCAAGTTATTTCTACTATATCTGCCGTTCCTCCACTCTTGCCTCCCACCTTTAGCTTTTCTCAGCCTGGACAAACCTACCAGACAGGTGATACAATTCATTTGGCTAGAAGCCAAGTAGACGAGGACCTTACCCTGACTCTTCTCTCTCATGACTATCTTAAACGATGAATTGGACATGGCGGCGTTAACTGGTTATCTCCGTACTAAAGGGCTGAGACCTCAGATCCCCAATTTGAGGGCAGCCAGGGCTACATAGTGAGAAAGTGTGAAAACAACCACTCAAAAGCAAAGAAAGGGATAGTAGCTGGACGATGCTCCTAGGAATCCTTCGGCCCCATGGTTGAACCAAGCAAATACAACCAGTACTATGCTTTCCCAATACAGAGAAAAACTGCACTCCCCTTTACTTAAATACATGACATTCAAACGTGTTCCCACATTCCCCCTTTACAATTATTTCAGTAATATTTTTTCCATTCTTTTTAAAATTTTATTTATTTTTTTATGTGTATGAATGTACTGTCTGCATGTAGGTTTGTGCACCCGTGTCGTGCAATGCAGCGGAGGTCAGAAGAGGGCGTCGGATTCCCCTGGAACTGGAGTTACAGACGGTTCTCAGCCTCCATGTGGGTGCTGGGGATCGAACCAAGGTGCTCTGCAAGATCAGTCGGCGCTCTTATCCGCTAGGCTATCTCTCCAGCCCCCTCAGTAATATATTTAAGCATGTATTCTAAGTCAGGCACAGTGGACTTTTAACTTCTTAGACTAGGCAGGGAGGGACGAGCCAGGCTTGGAGACACGGAGTTCCAGCTCCCATCCCTTCCGAGTGCCTATTCTCTCAGCTCCCCCACCCAGTTGATGTGACAGGCTCCTGGTCCAATCGCCTTCCAGGTTCCCAGGTCCACAGCTAGCACCACCAGAGCCAATGGCTGCAGTCGTAGGGCGGAGGGGGACTGGCAGGAGGGGAGGGAGCCCTGGCTTTAGAACCGCACACCCAGAGATTCCGAGGGACAGAAGTTGACTGAGTGCTTGGTGGGAGGCTGTTGATTCAGATCTCGGACTCGGAGACTTTATGTAAGTGATTTGCAGCTCCCGCGGGTACAAGGGAAGCGAGTTTTGTGGCTGTGGGAAGGAGTGGGTACTGGAGAGAGCATCTCCCGGAACCTCAACTAGAATGTGCGATGCACCAGCGGGAAACGGGGGTTGGGAAAAGGGGAGAACGGCGCAATCTTCATTTGGAGTCTTTCGAGGCTCCCAGGCGACCAGTCACCCTTGTATGGGTGGGAACTGGAGAGGGTTTCCCTACCACAGAAGCCAGCACTTTTTCTGCTCTTCACTCTTTGCTACTTGCTTTAACTTGTTGCCCAACTCCAACCGGAGGTCCTTGAAGCCAGCCCTTGTCCAGATTCCCTAAGGCTGCTAAGGCCCCTGCAAGTGGAAACCCAAAGCCTAACTTCCCTCTGCGTGCTTATCCAGCTTCTGCCATTCTCCAGTCCCTCCCTCCCTGCCACCCTGAGCCCTCTGCCTGGTAACCTCCCTTTGGTCCTTGATCCCAGCTGCCAGTGACGGGGCTGGTTAGCTCAGACCCTGAGGCTCCCAAGGGGCAAGACCCGGTGCTGGCGTGGTGGCCAGGAAGGAACCTGGCCCAGGCTGCCCACCTTCCGCCGGCTCCCCTCTCTTGCCATTTCTCAGGGCGTCGTGGTCCAGTCCCGGCTCCCTATGAGTAAGCACTTTTGTGTGTGTGTGTGTGTGTGTGTGTGTGTGTGTGTGTGTGTGTGTGTGTGTGTGCGCGCGCGCGCGCGCGTGTGTGTTTTCTTCTTTCGGTAGCGGAACAACTCCGCGCCAGTCCCCGCGGTACCTTTCCTGTTTCATCTCCCCCAACCTCTAGCGGCGTTGGTCCTCTCCATGCCTAGCTGCTCTGGCCCTGCTGCCTAGAACGCGCGATCTGGGCTGTGGCACCCAGGACCCCTGGCGGGGAGGCCCGGAGAGGAAGAGCCAGGAGGGCGGCCGGAGCCTCTTCCGTCACAGAGCTGCACTTGCCTCTGTTTACTTTTCTCCACCCGCAGAACTTATGCGATCTAATGAGAGGGCAGGGGACGCCGACCACCCTTGCTTCTGGCTGCTTGCCAGTCTCAAAGTTGCCGCCGCCGCCGCCACTGCCGCCGCTGCCGCTGCTGCTGCCGCAGCCTCTCCACAAATGTGAAGGTGGTTCTGAATGCCCGCCAGGCTCCAGGCCCTAGCTAGTTCTTTCCAACCTCGGGACTTCTTGCTTCTCACCTGAATTGTATTAACATTCTCAGTAGAGCAGATCTAGCTTAGATCTGAGTTAGAGAACCTCGCCTTTTAGAACCAGACAGAAGGGATGCGGGCGGTACCCCTCCTGTTAGGAGGAATGAAGATGGGGGAAGGGTGCTTGACTGGCGGCAGGTCTGTCACCAGTGTCTTATGTAGAAAATGTACGTGAGGTAACATTAAAAGCTACTTTGCACTCATTACTTACTCCACGCGATGTCACAATCTGTTTAAACTTGATTCCTGAGATGCAGTTTACAGTGAGTGAATTTCAACTTGGTGGCCAAGATCCCACAAAGGCAGATTGACACTACATGTTTTTAAGTCCTTGATGCCCTTAGGGTAAGTCACATGACATCTTTTGAGGTTAAAACTGAAGTGTAATGACTGAGGACCATAGTCCCCAAAACTATCTGTCGCAAAAGGGGGGTGGGGAAGGAAGGTGTCTGCCCTCCACTGAAGGGACTTCTTGGATTTAGGTGAGTAGAACAGAAAAGAATTATGTTATTCCATTTTAACCAAAATAAAATCAGAAGCTGTTTTGGAAACAAAAGCTTGAAATATATTTGTACTGTGATGTATGACTTTTCTATTCCCCTTTAAAACCATGTGGCTTTTCTAATTTTTGTTTTGTTTTGTTTTGTTTTGTTGAGTCAGTGTCTCCCTGTAGGCCCAACTGGCCTGGAGCTCACCATACCGGCCTTGATCTCGCAGAGATCTACCTACCTCCGTCTCCTGAGTGCTAGGACTAAAGATCTGTGCCACCATGCATGGCTGGCTTTTAAAAAAATATCTATTTCTTGATTAATTTTCTAGGAAAGCCAGCCTTCTTGTATTAATCCTGCATGTTTAAAAAACATTTATATTAATTATTTGGGAACTTCATATAATGTATTTTGGCCATATTTACCCCCTACCTAAACCTTGACTCAGGTCCCATGTGGTTACTAAATGCTAGTTTTGAGATCTCACAAGATAGTGTTATGAAAAATATAAGGCTCTACTAATATTCCTTGCTCTGGCCTCTACTTCACTCAGTAGTTCTCTATATTGGGAATATACTTAATCTGGTGAATAATCCCTTGACTAAAATTAATCATTAGTTATTTGTGGAATTAATTGGCTCAGAATCACACCTAAAAACCAGTTGACACTAAATTTCCAAAGTTGGTTGAGTTTTGCAGGTCCATAGTGATTTGATTAAAATAAGTTGAAACAACTTTGCCATATGCCCTATATTCACTGTGCTACCCAAATTAAGGTTGCTGTTTGGACAAAGTAGCAGTTTCACTATTTAGATTACATACTGTAGAGGAGCCAGACATGGTGGTGGCAGAGAAGTCTATAATCCCAGAACTGGGGAGGCAGTGGCAGGAGGATCAGAAGTCCAAAGCCAAGAAAGGCTATGTAAGACACTGTCTCAATCAATCATTAAGTCAGGCAATCCATCAATCAATGGAAGAAAAGAAAAAGGAACACGTAGGATAATCTCAAAGATGAGAAGTTTAAAAGCCTTACTTATTAGCAAATGGGGATTCAATTTACACATCCTCATTCTTGAAAGGGATTAGTCCAAAAGCTACAAAAATGAAGCTGGGGTGCCTCAGAGGTGTCTCACTTGATAAAGGCACTTGCTACCAATCCTGACCACTTGAGTTCAACCCACAGGAGATGCAGAGTAGAAGGAGAGAACTGACTGTGCTAGTTCTCCTCTGACTTCCACACACCATGACAGGGCACATGCACAACCATAGTACACACACCAAATCAAAAATTATTTACATTTATAAGAGAAACTTGGCATTTTAAAGAAATTTTGCGTTTGTATTTTCCCTCCCACACGCTTGAATTCAGCAACCTCTGAATGACTTATGAGCTCCATTTTCATTCATGCATGGATTTCTGGTCTGAAATCTAAGTTGCTTAAAGCACATACTTTTGTCATCCTAGATTAGATTGTTGCCCCGATTAGCTAGAAATGGATCTAAATTGCACCTGAAGTCATAGAGTTAACAATATAATTTTAGAGTCAATACATGATAAATGTTTAATCTAAAAAAATAAGTGGAAGAAGTTGTCTATGTGAAGCCTAGCACTATATACAATGAAGAGACGCTACCGATCATTATTAATAATTAGTTTTAATCAGTGTTTAGATTTATATATAATATTATATTAGCCATAGCTAGGTGAATATAAACAGTCTATATTACTGTTGTTGTTATTCTGTCAATGTAAGATCATTTCAAAACATATCTCACATTCCAGCACTCTGGTTGAGACAAGAGGATCAGTCGTTCCAGATCATCCTCAGCTATAAGCCTAGTATGAGTTCCAAGAAAACCTGTCTCAAAAAAAAACAAAAAGAATTTTTTCTTTCTTTTCAAGGTGTGGGATAGTCCTGACTAACTGGGTGGTAGTGGTAGAGATTTTTTTTTTTATGTTTGAAAGTCCTGCCAAAACAGAATCTTGCGCATGTAAATCAGCTAGTAAAGGCAATTATCACTGAGCCTGACAACTAGAGTTTGATCTCCTATACCCATGCAGTGGAAAGAGAGAACTAACTCCCACAAGTTGTGCTCTGACTTCTACACATGGGCCATGGCATGCAGGGCCCCCACTCCCACGCTGCTAAATAAATGAGTAAATGCAAAAATAAACAGATTGTGATCCATAGGATTTCTTGAGAAGCCCATGCCTTTAAAACCACCCTCATTATTGCTGACAAGAGATTCAGTGGTATGTTCTATTTAGCCCAAATTATTATTAAATTAGGGGGTAGTCAGTATAGTTGTTAATTTCTACAATTAGTCCTAGCCAGTTAACGGCATCTATTCTTAGCAGGAGTTCAAGCTAAATAAATTATGTTCCTCCTTGTACTACATTGAAAAGTACCGAAGTCTGAAGTATCTGGTCTCTGATGTTCTTTAAAATCTAATTGCTAAAACATGAGTAGATTTGTGGTATTTGGAGTAGAAGGATTAATTATGACTACTGAGGTATAGTTTGAGTGAGATAAGTCTCTTCTGCAAATGGTTACATGTATAGTAGACTTGAACATGACAGTTTATAGTGGCAGAATGTCAATATCCAGGGCACTTTCCGAAACACAATGAAATTTTGCTCCTAGGCAAATAGTGTGATTGTTCCTGAAAAGAAAGGGGGCAGTTTGCCTGAGTACCAAAGTGATTCTCTTTGGGAAAATAAAGTCTCCTTCTTAGTGCATGCTCTATTTTAGATATTTTTTTTTTCTACTAGGCTTTCCACAAAGTTTACTGACTTTCTTAGCACATATGACTAGCATAATCTAAGTGGAATGTATTATACCAAGCCGTTTCTTGTTTGTAGAAGATTCTAAAAGCAACTGGGATGAAATAAAATGTGAAAATGAGTATCTAACAATACAGGACAATTTGAGTATCCATTTTTAGAATTATTTTGCACTTGCTGGTATGACAGTTGGGAGGCAGAGGCAGGCGGATCTTTGTGAGTTCAAGGCCAGCCTGGTCTACAGAGTGAGTTCCAGGACAGCTGGGGCTACAGGGAGACCCTGTCTCAAAAAAAGACCAAAAAAAAAAAAAAAAGAAAGAAATAAAATGATCAAGGGGAAAATCAGTCTGGGGAAAATAATAAGACTAAGGGTAGAAGGTTAGATGCTGAATATACGTTTTAAATTTTTTAAAATTTAATTATTATTATATTTGTGTCTTTTTGAGACCGGGTCTCCTGTAGCCCAGCTGTCATGGAAACTCCCTCTGTATGGACCAGGCTGGCCTTGAACTCACAGATCTATTTGCCTCTGCCTCTGCCTTGCCTCTCAAGTGTTAGGATCAAAAAGGCATTCGACACCACACCCGGCTTTTATTTTTTATGCTCTGAGTGTATGTCTGCTTGTAGGTTTGTTGCACCCATGTTGTGCAAAATTGCTGCAGAGGTCAGAAGAGGGTGTGGATTTCCCTGAAACTTGAGTGTTAAAGAAGGTATTAGCCATCATTTGGGTGTTTGGAATCGAACCCGGTCCTCTGCAAGGAGCAGTGGCACTTTCCCTGTTGAGCCATTCTCTCCAGCCCTGAATCTACTTTTGAGTCTGTGATAAACCATATAATGTAAGCACAGTGTATTGGATGGAGATTTCAAAGCTGTTGGGATGCATTACTGAATGATTTTGGTTATAAAAACTGTTTAAAGTTAAAGCAAATGTCTGATGCATATGTGACTCTGTGTGTGTGTGTGTGTGTGTGTGTGTGTGTGTGTGTGTGCACGTGTGTGTCACTAAAACTGGAGCTTGTTCTTGGCTCGAACTGGCTGGCCAAGCAGCACCCCCCAACCCCTCTCCCCCCTCCTACCCTTCTTAACCCCCTCCCTCTCCCCATCCTCTTGTCTCCCCACCTCCTGAGTGCTATAATTACCGACACGGTTGCTGCCATCTGCCTTTCTATATGTATGTACTGGCGGATTGAACTCAGGTACACATACTGCCATAGCAAGCACTCCCACCATACCCGACAACCACCCCCCCACTCTAAAATGTCATTTCTTTTTAAAAAAATTTTTATTATTATTTTTCGTTATTATGTGTACTGAATGTACTGTCCTGCATGCATAGTTTTGTGCACACCGTGGTCGTGCAATTCCGCGCGAGGTCAGAAGAGGTCGTCGATTCTTCCCTGGAACTGGCGTTCCTGAATGCTTTCAGTCGGTTCTCAGCCTCGCCATGTGGGTTGCTGGGGATCGAACCAGGTGCTCTGCAAAGCGCCGGTGTGTGTCTTAACCGGTCTTTCGGCCATCTCTCAAGCCCCCCCAATTTCATTCTTAGGAGAAACTCTCATAATAGGTGAATCAGTTTGTTTTAGTTATATAAAGGTGAGGTAGTTTCAAAAGATTCATAACTAAATTTGATAGTGTTGAATGCTGCCATATTCTTAGCATTTCAAAGAAAATGAGGGGTATAAATTGTTTGGGAATGAAATCATGTTGTTATATGAACATAAATATCCTAAGGGAGTGGAGAAGCAGAGCAGCAGAGCCTTACATCCTAGCACTTGCGAGGTGTCATTGCTGCGGGAGGTTCAAGAGTTGGAAGGGATTAACCCTTCTGAGTTCTATAGTGAGTTTCAGGCCACCCTCAGTGTCTGGAGACCCTGTCTCAAAGAACAACAACAACAACAACAACAACGAAATGCTAAGGGGGAAGTCTATTTATTGGGGACATGGGTCAGAATCAATATGAACGTTAAGTTATGCATGGCTTTGGCACTTAGACAGAATTTCACCTAATATTACTATATTAATAGCTGACATAGAGTATATAATTGTACCAGACACCAAGTATTTCTCATTTTGGAAATGAGGATGGCTCATAAAACTTTTTAAAATGGCACTGAAGTTTCTTTCTTTTTTTTTTTTTTTCTTTTTTTTTTTTTTTTTGTTTTTTTGTCTTTTTGAGACAGGGTCTCTCTATAGCCCCAGCTGGCTTGGAACTCATTCTGTAGACCAGGCTGGCCTTGAACTCACAGAGATCTGCCTGCCTCTGCCTCCCAAATGCTGGGATTAAAGGCATGTGCCACCACTCCTGCTTAAAGACGGTTCTTAGCCGCCATGTGGGTGCTGCTGCAAGTTTCATTTTAACGGTACCTCTCTCCTGGCTGTTCTCAGTTATATTCATTATTTGACTTTGTTTTTTCAAGGCTGTGGATGGAAGTCAGGGCCTCCCTCCTCCTAGACAAGTGCTCTACAACTGAGCTGAACCCCTAGCATCTCATTTTCAAAATTCTGATGCAAGTGTATTGAATCAGTTTAAATATCATGACAAACTGATGGAAGGTCATCATCACTGGCTTCCGTGATGTGATTTAGTGTTAATTCTGTAAAATATAGAAGGACATTTCTGTCATTCTTTCACAGGAATTTCAATGCAATATGGGAAAAAAAACTGAGGGAGTTTTGTATTTGTTTGGCTTTGCTTTTATCAACACTGGGGATCAATACAGATCAGCACTTCACAAACTAACTGAGCACTCTGTTGCTAAGCTTCTACTTTTTTCATTTTGAGACAGGGTCTTCTTATAACACCCATACTGGTCTCAAAGGCACTCTGTAGTCTAGAATTGCAATCCTCCTGCCTCAGCCTCTCAAGTACCTGGGACTATGGAATTGTACTGTGGTTCTGGTCACATACTGATTTTATGATATGAGGAAACTTAAAATGTCTTAAAGCTTAGAAATGTGCTTGTTGATAAGGGAAGTATTGGTTATTCCAAAAGGCATTGTGTGTGAGATGTCTGGTCTTTTATTTCTCTGCTGTCTGGACAGATAGGTCATTTTCAGTAAATCATTGTTGTTCTCTGGACTCATAACTGGAGTTTGCTTTATGTTTAAGCCATCTGTTTCCAATCTACACATTTCACAAGCATGCTGAAAGGATAAGTGAAGCTATTTGAAACCTTGCTTGTTCAGGAGGCAGGTGCTTTATAAATCCAATAGGCTGCAACATTATTATAAGTATGTTAGGGCTTTTACAAGAGTTTTCAGAGGCCTAGATGGGGTATATCTCAATGGAAAAACACTTATGTCTACCATACTTGAGACGGTGGGTTCCATCCCTCAAAACACATACACACACACACACACACACACACACACACACACACACACACACTTATAGAAATGTCGTGGTGTTGTATGCCTTTAATCCCAGCACTCAGGAGGCAGAGGCAGACAGATCTCTGTGAGTTCAAGGCCATCCTGGTGTACATAGTGAGCTCCAGGCCAGTCGGGACTAAAGGGAGACCCTGTATCAAAAAGACAAAAAAAAAGAAAAAAAAAAGAAAAAAGAAAAAAATGTCAGCTCTCATTATTTAAGTCCTGCATAGTTCCATTTGTCTATAAATATTCTCCAGCTACCTAAATTTACAAGAAATGGAATAAAAAATCAGAGGTGCTTGTAACAAAAAAATAAAAAATTTGATATATTTTTTATATTTCTTCCTTTAAATATTATATAGAACAGCCTGTTAATTCAATTGATTAAGAGATATTCCCCTTATTAACCAAGTACTGAGCAGTATTTTTTCTTCAGTAGTTGTCATTGCAGAGTCCCTTGTCTTCTACTTCATTATTTTTCAATTTTTAAATTTTTTAAAAATTTTATGTGTATGAGTGTATTCCCTGCATGCATGTGAGTGCACCCATGTTACTCAATGCCCGTGGAGGTCAGAAGGAGGCACTGGATCCCCTGGAAATGGAGTTACTGATGTTTTTAGCCACCATGTAGGTGCTGGGATTGGACCCAGGTCCTCTACAAGAGCAGTGTTCTTAACTGCCGAGCCATCTCTCCAGCCCCTAGCTTTAGATTTCATTATGTCATTTTCAAGCAGAATTTGTTTTGGTGATTATCCCTCTCCCCTCTTCTTCCTCTTCCCCCTCCCTTGTATTCTTCCCCACCTCCCCCAGCCTCCTTTCTGCTTTCATGCCTGCCGTATGTATCCATTGCTCACAATTTCCCCAAAACTTCTGACCTTCTCATGGATTCCTTTCTAGTTTCATGACCTGTATTTACACTTACGTTCTGCATATATACATATGCAAATAAATTACCAGCTAGGCTACACATAAGAGAGAATAAAAATTTTGTCTGAGTTTGGGTCATTTTGCTTAGTATAATATTTTCCAGATTTATCCATTTTCCAGCAAATTTCATAATTTCATTTTCTTTTAGCTGAATAAAATTAGTATGTATATACTAGATTTTCTTTAGATGTTTATCTATTGATGGTCATTGTAGGCTGATTCCATTTCCTTGCTATTGTGAATAGATAAACATGGATGAGCAAGTATCTGTGTGGTGAGGTACAGAAACCTTTTGGCATATACCAGGAGTCGTATAGTTGTGTTTAATGGCAGTTCTATATTTAATTAAATCTTTGTACATTTTAAAATGTATTTATTCATTTATGTGTGTGTGTATGCATTGGCACATGAGTGGAAGTCAGAGATCAGCCTGTGGAAGGAGTTTGTTTTTTCCTGCTACCATGTGGGTCCCAAAGATTGAACTCAGGTCATCAGGTTTGGGAAATGATGCTTTTACCTGCTGAGCCATCTTGCCAGGCCAGTTAAATAACTGCTGAAAATAACTAAGAATCCGAGCTGGAGAGATAGCTTAGTGGTTAAAAGCACATACTGTTCTTGCAGAGGACCGGAGCTTGGTTCTCAACACCTATGCCTCCAATGGCTCACAACTGCCTGCAACCCTGGGTCCATGTGGATCTGACACCTTGGCTTTTTATTTATTTATTTTTTTTGAGACAGGGTCTCCCTTTTAGTCCCAGCTGGCCTGGAGCTTGCTATGTAGACCAGGATGGCCAAAGTATTGTAGACAGAGATCCGCCTGCCTCTGCCTCTAGAGTACTGGGATTAAAGGCATGCACCACCACCCCTGGTACCTCTGACTTTTTATAGGTACCTACCTACGTACATATGCTGAATTCCCAAACACACACATAATTTATAATAATAAAAATAAATATTAAACCAATTATGACAAAAAGAAAGAAAATAACCAAAATTCATATGACTACTTCTGAAAAGTGAACTATTTTTACTACTAGAAATCATTTTCTTCCATAACATGTGACCTCTTATGCTATCTGTGGCTTCAAAGGTTTAATAGGAAAGCCGTTTTGTGTAATCCTGCAACCCACACATTGAAGACAGATCGAATCTCTTAAGTTGTGATATACATACACATTATTAATATAATTATATCTAAATACAGAAAGTACTTTTTTTTTGGTCTTTTTGAGACAGGGTCTCCCTTTAGTCCCAGCTGGCCTGGAGCTCACTCTGTGGAGCAGGCTGGCCTTGAACTCACAGAGATCTGCCTGCTTCTGCCTCCCAAGTGCTGGGTATAGTGCCTGGTTAGCATTCCCAGCACTGCAATAAATAGTAATAAAAATAATATAGCCTTGATTGATTTCAGACAGTGGCAAAAGTAAAGTCCCCAAAACCAAGCTTTCTTTCGTGTGTGTGTGTGTGTGTGTGTGTGTGTGTGTGTATTGTATAATCTATAAATCTAAAGTAGAAACAAGTTACGTAAAGCATAGTTCTTAGAAATATTTTCCCTTCCTCTGATCTAGGTAACATATCCAAAGCATAAGGAAGAAGAATTCTGTGGGGACTACAATCATAAGAATTTTTACTATTTGGAAAAGAACTTGTTTTCTGTGTCTTTTTGATATAGGGTCTCCAGGTAGCCCCTGCTTGGAAAAGAACTTTTAATGGCTCAAAGGAAACATTGATTTTCAAGTAGCCATTATATTTCAGGCACTATAAACCTCAATTTAAGCATACAAAGGCCATTTATTCTCATAAATATTCAGTATCCTAAATGGACTTTTTAAATTTTTAAATTTTGTTGGCATAAAAACTAACAGGGTTTCAACCTGGCATCTTCATGCATATGTTAAAGATTGCATTAATTACTTTTCTGTGGCTGTGATAAAACATGCTCATGGCAGTTTGTAGAAGGAAGACTTTATTTGGGCTTACACTTACAGAGTGTTTATAGTCCATCTTAGTGGCGAAGCCTAGCACCAAGCTGTTAGCCATGGAGGCTGGAGACGGTAACCGAGAGCACATACAGTTAAGTACACATAGGAAACAGAGAGAAAGATGGAAGTGGAACAAGGCTACAAACTCTCAAAGCCCACCCTCAGTGACATGCTCCCAGCAGCCAAGCCACACCTGCTTAACCTCCACAAACAGCACCACTAACTGGGAGCCAAGTGTTCCATACATGATCCTATATGGTGACATTTCTCATTCAGTCTACCACAAAGACAATAATTAATCCTGGAGTTGCTTATATGACTGCAGATAGACTTTCATTTCAAGTTTTTAGTCCCTTAAACTACTTTGATATCAACAAGTTATCTTTGAGTTAAACTCAAAATTGTATATTTCTTTTCAATTGCTGAAGTAGTATAATTAAACAGAAGTCAAATAGTGGTTAAAAAAAAATCTGATGCTGATACTTACTCAGCATGGGTTCAGAACAATATGGTGACCATCTAAAATTATAATCACATGACCTAAACAATATTGTGTCTATTTAAATTTATCCCAGGCTGCTTCCCACCCAGACCATTCCAGTTGATTTTTTCTACTTCTTATGGTAGATCAACCTCATAAATGTCCTGAGTTCTTTGGGCATTCCTTGACTTCCCAAAGGGAATGGGGAAAATATACCTGAACCAGCCATAGGTTCTCAACACTTTGTTTTTCTATCCTCCACCTCCTTAGTAGATCACATACACACTATGGCTCACAAAAAAGACTAAAAGAATGAGGGCAAAATGCTGTGCCACCTCATACATTTGTGGCATCAGGGAGAATTCTTAACTTTCCTAAACCCTGATTTCCAAAGATGATATATGAAATACACAAAACATCAATAAAAATGTTTAAAAATAAGGATAACACTATTTACTTCTCAGTGAGCTTAGAATTAAATGAGAGAGCCTGATGTGGTGGCGTTTGTCTACAATCTTAGCACTTGGGAGGTGGAGGCAGGAAAATCAGAAGTTCCAGGACATCCTCAGGGACTAAGTTAAGTTTGAGGCTAGCCTGGTCTATGTGAGACCCAGCCCACTCCTCTACAAAAAGAATTAAATGAGAACATTTGTAAACTAACTAGATTATAGTAGATGTTCAACAAATCTTTCTGATTATAGCTCGATTAATGTTTGACGTTATTATTGCCCTATATTTGGACCTCTTAATGGTCCTTTAATTTGGACCCTTTTTCCTTATCACCAAAAAGATGCCTCAGTGGTAAAGAGCTTTTGCAGAAGAACTAGTTTCCATTTCTAGCAAACATATGGTGGCTTATAATCATCTATAAGCATCCAACACCCTCTTCTGGCTTCTGTGGGCAATTGCACTTGCATGCACATACTCATAGACAGACACACATGCATACACATAATTAAAAATAAAATATAAATCTAAAAAAGGAAAATAGGATGAATTTTTGCATTTTTAATCTCTCTCTCTCTCTTCTACTCTCTCTCTCTCTCTCTTCTCTCTCTCCCTCCCTCTCTTCTCCCTCTCTCTCCTCCTCTCCTCTCCCTGTGTGTGCCCCCTGTGTGTGGGGGGGGGGTTTCGGGGTGGGCAAGTCAGAAGACATCATTCAGAAATCAGTTCCCTCCTTCAATCATGATGTAGATCCTGGAAATTGAGCTCAAGTTGTCATCCTTGGCAGGAAGCAGCTTACCCAATGAGCCATTTTGCAGCCCTTGTTTGCTTTATTTAATACCATTATGAGAAAACTGTTTTCTGTTGCTTTTCTTCGTGAATGTGGATGATATAAGCAAAGCTGTAGGTTAAAAGTGCCGCTTTGCTTAGCTCAGAAACCTGTTTGTCATTTAATTAATCTTTTGGTGAGGATATGCTATCGAACAATCTGAAGTGCTTCCCTTCAAAGGAAAATTGGAAACATGATTCCTAATAAGTTACAGATTCCGTTTACAATAAATTTATTGTCATTAACAAATAGAACCTAAGCGAGAGCTCAGCAGTTAAGAACACTGGCTGTTCTTACAGAGGACCACAGCTTGATTCCCAGCACATAAATGGTGACTAACAATCATCCGCAACTCCAGTTCTATGGCATTTGACACCTTCTGACCTCCATGGGCATTGCACAACACAGGTGCACTGACATACATACAGACAATACACTCATACACATAAAAAGTTTAAGATTTTTTTATATCTTTTTGAGACAGGGTCTTCCTTTAGTCCCAGCTGGCCTGGAGCTCGCTCTGTAGAACAGGCTGTCCTTGAATTCACAAAGATCCACCTGCCTCTGCCTCCCAAGTGCTGGGATTAAAGGCGTGTGCCACCACACCTGGCCTAAGACAGTACTTAGCCGCCACGTGGGTGCTGGGAATTGAAAACGGGTACTCTGCAAGAGCAGTCAGTGCTCTTAACTGCTGAGCCATCTCTCCAGCCCCCCCCAAAGAATTTAAGATTTTTTAAAAAACGAATAGAGCCTAAGCATATATATAAGGTAATAGTTAATGTTGATTCCTGGTTTGGCAGTTGGGTGTGATGCATCAAGATTTTCAGGGTTTTCATAATAATAAAAATATGAATGTTATAAAATTTACTTTGGGGAAAAATAGCATATGCAACATAAATTAGTCAAAGCTGAAATGTTGAAAAGGCAGAGAGTCATAAATTAAATCAGTATCTTTCTTAAAAAAAATTTGCACATGTGCCCACATGTAGAGGTCAGAAGATAGCTTTTAGGAGCTGGCTTCCTCATTCTTGGGTTCTGGATTGTACTGAGGTTGTCAAGATTGAGGCAAGTATTTTTACAGACTATGGGGTTGTTCTGGCCCTAAATCAGTATATTTCTAAAATGACTTGTAGTCTCAGAAATTGGTAAATTACAATTCTCATTTTTCTCCCAGTGGAACTTTTCAAAAGCAAAAACAAGGAAATGAAAGCTATTGAAACACTCAAAAAACATTTTAAGCACTATGTTCAGCTTCAGTAATAGCTGGAGCAGAATCATTTTTGTTAGTTGTTATAAATAATTCTGTGTGTGTGTGTGTGTGTGTGTGTGTGTGTGTTTCTTGTGATTGAACCAAAATCCCTGGGTATGCTAGCCTTATTTATTTATTTATTTATTTATTCATTCATTCATTTATTTATTTTTTATTTTTTATTTTTTGGTCTTTTCGAGACAGGGTCTCCCTGTAGCCCCAGCTGTCCTGGAACTCACCTTGTAGACCAGGCTGGCCTTGAACTCATAAAGATCTGCCTGTCTCTGCCTCCCAAGTGCTAGGATTAAAGGCGTGCGCCACCACACCCGGCCACTCATTCATTTTATTTTGAGACAAAGTCTTGCTAAGTTACTAAAGTTTGCTTTGAACTTGGTTTAGCCTCTGGAGCAGCTAGATTACCAAACGTGTGTAAATAATTCATTTTTAATATTTTATCCTGTAATAATTAAAAGACAAATAGGGGCTGGAGAGATGGCTCAGCAGTTAAGAGCACTGAATGCTCTTGCAGAGGACCCAGGTTCAATTCCCAGCACCCACATGGCAGCTAAAAACAGTCTTCAGTGCTGGGCGTGGTGGCGCACACCTTTAATTCCAGCACTTGGGAGGCAGAGGCAGGTGGATCTCTGTGAGTTCAAGGCCAGCCTGCTCTACAGAGCAACCTCGAGGCCAGCTGGGATTAAAGGGAGACCCTGTCTGAAAAATACAAAAAAAATTAAAAGATGAATATAATCAAGTTGTCATTCTATCAAGATAACAAAAATTACATCAACAGGTTACATGTTCAAAAATAGAAGTCAACACATGCATTTGCTTTTTTACCTAAAATCAAAGTGTTGCAGCTGTAGTTGAGCCTTCAGAAGAAAATCAAACCAGAGTACAGTATAGATGCAAAAAGCAAGTGAAAAAACTTCCAAAATTAGATGTTTCTATAAGGATGAAGGGAAATTTGATGTATCTTGGACTGTGAAATCTGTTAGTACTAAAAAAAAAAACATAAAAAAATGAGGTGGCCAAGCTGAGGATATGACTCAGTTGATAAAGTGCCTGCCTAGCATATGTGAAGCCTTGGGTTTGATCCCAGCACACCATGAACCAAGCAGAGTTGCACAAGCCTAAAAGTCACAGCACAGGGGGTGGTAAAAAGGTAGATCAGAAGGTGGAGGAAGGAAGATCAGAAGTTCAATCCTGTTCAAAGCCTGCCTGGGATACAACAGGGCCTGGTGTTTTGTTTTGTTTTGTTTTTTGTCTTTTTGAGACAGGGTCTCCCTTTAGTCCCAGCTGGCCTGGAGCTCACTATGTAGACCAGGCTGGCCTTGAACTCACAGAGATCCTCCTGCCTCTGCCTCCCAAGTGCTGGAATTAAAGCCATGTGCCACCACACCCAGCTGAGAGCCTGTATCATTTATTTATTTATTTATTTATTTATTTATTTATTTATTTATTTTTGGTCTTTTCGAGACAGGGTCTCCCTGTAGCCCCAGCTGTCCTGGAATTCACTCTGTAGACCAGTCTGGCCTTGAACTCACAAAGATCTGCCTGCCTCTGCCTCCCAAGTGCTAGGATTAAAGGCGTGCACCACCACGCCCGGCCCGAGAGCCTGTATCTTTAAAAAGACTATTGGAGGGGGCTGGAGAGATGGCCTAGAGGTTAAGAGCATCAACTGCTCTTGCAGAGGACCGGGGTTCGATCCCCAGCACCCACATGGCAGCTGAGAACCGTCTTTAACTCCAGATTCCAGGGGAATCTGACACCTTCTTCTGACCTCCACGGCATTGCATGACACGGGTGCACAAACCTGCATGCAGACACTACGTTCATACACATATGAAAATAAATAAATAAAAAAAAATTTAAAAAAGACTATAGGATAATCACAAACATATAAATTCGAGCAAACATTAAAATGTACTCAAAGTTTTCAAGTATTTCTATATATCAATATATACACACCATACAGGGATAGTTAACCAAGGAGATAATATAGGCAGTACCTTCTATTCATGAGTGGCTTCATAATTCATTCAGTTAACAAACATTTTTAGTGAACAGTGTTAGGTACTAGGGCACCAAAGAGGCTGAAGATAAACTCCTGTAATGTGGTAGAATAGAAAAACATGAAAGTGATATTGGATTTAATGAATGGTTATTATTTTTGTATTTATTTATTTTCGTATGTGTATGAATGTACTGTCTGCATGCAGGTTTGTGCACCCGTGTGGTGCAATGCCACGGAGGTCAGAAGAGGGTGTCGGATTCCCCTGGAACTGGAGTTAAAGATGGTTCTCAGCCGCCATGTGGGTGCTGGGGATCGAACCCACTGCAAGAACATTTGGAGCTCTTAACCACTAGGTCATCTCCAGCCCCTGAATGGTTATTATTTAGTGTGTGTGTGTGTGTGTGTGTGTGTGTGTGTGTGTGCTCACATTCATGTGAAGGTAGGAGGACTGCTGTTGGAAACTGGTTCTCGACCTCCACCATTTTGAGGCAGAAAATCCTGTTTCTGTTGCTGTGCTTTTTACTCCAGGCTAGCTGTCTCCCTTCACCACTTCCAATCTCGATGTGGGAGTGCTGGGAATACAGATTTATGCCACCACATCTGGTTTTTTATGTGGGTTCTGGGATTGAACTTGGGACATCAGGCTTGCACTTGGGACAGCAGCATCTTATACCCGCTGAACCATCTCCTTAGCCTTCTTAAAATTTTTTTAAATAGAGAAAATGTACTTAAATATGACCTTTTTTCTTAACATAAAATAATTTCTAAATTTAAATGTGTGGACAAAGACATTCACTTATAACCCAGTATAATCAAATCTAAACTAAGAACAAATCACATTTAAACATTGTTATTTCTTTGCAATAATTATTGCATCCTAAAAAAGAGCCCACTATGAGTTAATTTTACTTAAATAGAACATTGCTCAGCCTATAAATGAAGGTCAGCAGACACCAGTGTCTTGGAATAAAATAGCCCCTTGGCAAGAAAATGCACCACACCCCATTTAGTTTTACAAAAATAAAATTCTTTCCAGCTTCACTAAATTGTAGATGCTGTGCACAGCAGCAGTAGTAGTTGGGTCTGCAGCTGGGGAAACAGCCATAGATGTAGAAGCCATAAAAATGTTTATTTGCCGTTACTTATATAAGCAATTCTCATCTGGAGTTACTATTCTTTTAAGTTTCATCAGATCCTTGTAGAAATTGCATGTAACTGTTATAGCTGGTGGCTTTGATTTCCTGGCTTGTACTTCATGATTTCTACAGACCTTAAACAGGGTAAGAAAACATAAGATATCCAATCTAACAGTTTGATATGCTCAACGGTAGGAGGGCATCAAAGCAATGGATACGTTTTTTTTCAAGGGCACTGAGAAATTCCTGCCATGGGAAGAGCCTGAACTAGTAGGGATTAAGGAAATAAACCCTGAAGAAAATCTCCATTCTAGTTCTACCATAGTGGCCTGCCACACAGCAGGTCCCAAACATTCCTCCTTAAGTACAAACAGCGGGTTCCAGGAACTCCCTAACATACTGAACTCACAGATGCTTAAGTACCCTAGGAGATATAGGATGGTATTTGCATATAACATATCTACAATATTCTTTATTGTTTTTCTTTGCACTAGTGAGAATTGAACCAAGGGTTTCTCACATTCTAAGCTTACTACCTAGCACATTCCCAGCCCTCTCCAATCATTTCTGGATTACTTACTACCCAGTAGAATTTATGGAAGCTAGGTAAATATGTGCTATATTGCTTTGAGAATGAAGACAAAAACATGTATACATACTCAATATAGTCAGTTTTTTCTGAATATTTTCTTTTTTTCAGTTTGTGGCTTGTATTCATTTTTATTTTTTATTTTTTTCACATAAATTTATTTTTATTTTTTTAACAAATCTAGACTCGTGTTCCCGCCCATTCCCCCACCCCGCAAGAGCTCATGCATTCTGCCAAACATGCTTTTCATCTCTTTCTCAGTCTTTCTCAATATTCTCCATGAGGAAGTTGACTGTTTTGAGCAGAAGAAGTTCACTGTTTCAGTCAGTTCTTTGATGCAGTCCTTTCTGTTGTTGTTGTTGTTTCCAATATGCATTACACCCAACTGCTTTGGACAAAAGCTCGGGGGGGCCCTACATCATTCCTAGGAGTTTTCTGGTGGAGTTTTTAGCATCCCTTAAGTAAACAATCATATCATCAGCAAAAAGGGATAGCTTGACTTCCTCTTTTCCAATTAGTACTCCTTTAATTTCCTTTTCTTGCCTTATTGCTCTAGCAAGTGTTTCAAGCACTATATTGAAGAGGAGTGGTGACAGGGGGCAGCCTTGCC
>VZQC01008589.1:208245-258795 GCA_009823505.1 Rhizomys pruinosus | reverse complement strand
ATTACATTGAGGAATGATCCCTCCAATCCAATTCCTTCTAGGACTTTAAGCATGAAGGGATGCTGGATTTTGTCAAAGGCTTTTTCAGCATCAATTGAGATGATGGTGTGGTTTTTGTCTTTGATTCTGTTTATGTGTTTGATGATGTTTATTGATTTTCATATGTTGAACCATCCCTGCATCTCTGGTATGAATCCAACTTGGTCATGATGGATGATCTTCTTGATGTGCTATTTGCCTGAATATTTTCTATCTGTTGTTTATTGAAGCTGTGTTGAGCATACAGATATGGAACACTAATCATTTATGTTTGAATAAGTGAAAATGGAATGACCCTGAATTGTTTTTGCTGATAAACATGAAATTGAATATAAAAGTCGTGGCTCAGTGGTAGAATTTCTGTCTAGCATACATGAGGCCTTAAATTTGATCCCTAGCAAGAAGAAAGAAAGAAAGAAAGAAAGAAAGAAAGAAAGAAAGAAAGAAAGAGAGGGAGAGGAGGGAGGGAAAAGAAAGCACAAATTGAGGAAACCTACGCAGCAAACTAATAACTTATGCTGACTACCCATAAAGAGAATAATCTGTTGGATTTCTTGATCTTATTTACTTTTTGGTTTTATTTACTTACTAATATTTTATCAGCATAAATTTATTGTGCAAAATGAAGGAATTCACCCTGACATTGTCATACAAGTATATCAGACACTTTGACCATATTCTCCCCCATTCCATTCTCTTGTCACTCATCACTCCTCCCAATGGTTTACATGTTCTTTCTGCTTTCATGTCATATGTATATAGCATATATATATATATATATATATATATATATATATGGCACGTAATCTAGATAGTGTATAAGAGAAAAGACAAAATATTTTATTATTTAATCTGTATTATTTTGCTTCACATAATCTTCAGTTCCATCAGTTTTCCTGTAAATGACATAATTTCATTCTTCTTTATGGTTGGATAAAACTTCATTTTGGACATTCTTCACAGATATAGAAAAATGCTAAAATTCATATGGAGAAACAAAAGACCATGGATAGCCAAAGCTACTCAAAGCAGAAAGAACACTGCTGCTGAAAAGTATCAAAATTGCCTAACCTCAAATTATAGTACTAAGCCATACTGACAAAGACAACATGATACAGAAACAAAAATAGACTATAGACCAATGAAACAGAATGGAGGACCTAGAAATAAACATACACAACTAAGGATGAACAATATTAAATGAAATGTGTTAAAAATACATTCTAGAGCCAGGCGTGGTGGTACACACCCTTAACCCCAGCACTCAGGAGGCAGAGGCAGGCAGATCTCTGTGAGTTCAAGGCCAGCCTGGTCTACAAAGTGAGTTCCAGGACAGCTGGGGCTGCAGGGAGACCCTGTCCCAAAAAGACAAAAAAAAAGCATTCTAGAAAAAAGGACCCATTCATCAAATGGTTCTGGAAAATCTGGATATCCACCTGCAGAACATGAAATTATATATATAATTTATATATAATATATATATGCATATGTATATTTTCACATTTTACATTTCTTTGAGCCAAGATCTCACATAGCACAGGATAACCCTGAAGTAGCTATATACCTGAGGATGTTCTTGAATTTCTGATTCTTTTGCCTTAACCCCCCAAATTCTAGGATTACAGGCATGTACGACCATGCTCAGATTATGCAGTTCAGGGAATCAAACCCAGGGCTTCATGCATGCCAGGCAAGTACTCTACCAAGTACGGTTTTTGAACTGGCCTCTAACTAAAAATCTTCTTGTCTGAGTGCCAAAATTCCAGGAGTGTATCACCATACCTGGATTTAGCTGTTTCAAATAATGGATTATGAGTGAATATTAGGGATAAACTTTTTGTTTAATTTTCAGAAGCAGTGTCTTTCTATGTAACCCATGCCTGGCCTGGAATTTACTATGCTGCTCAGGGTGGCCTGGAACTTGTAATTCTCCTGCCTTAGGCTCCTAAGTTCTGAGATACAGCCTAGTCTCATCACTCCTAGCAATGGATGGAATTTCCATTGTAAGAATTGCTTAACTTTAGAATCAAAGATGAAATTGCAATATATTAATATTTTCACATTTTATCACATTTATTGATGAAATGCATTGCTCATACAATCTTTTAAAAATATTTTATCATTTTTATTTTATGTGTATGAGTGAATTGCCTGCATGTGTGTAAGTGCACTCATGTCATACAATCCCCTTGGTAGTCAGAAGAGGGTGTTGCATCTCCTGGAACTGGAGTTAAGGATAGTTGTTAGCCATCATGTGGGTGTTCCATCCCTATTATGGACTTTATGAGTTAAGGGATGTGGTCCTCTTTTGCCTATGACTTCTTTCACTTCGCACAGACCTGTCAAAGGTCATCCACATAAAGTGTCAGTACTTTATCATTTTTAGGATTGAGAAATATGTGGTTATGAGGATATGTCCACCATTTGCTGACCAGAGGTCATTTGAATTGTTTCTACATAATGGCTATTATGAACAGTGGGATAAGTCAATGTTGAAAGTTTAACCACAGAGGCTGGAGTCTTGCAGAGGTATAGGGTTCAGTTCCTACCACCCACATGACACCTAAGTACAGACTTTAACTCCAGGACGAGGGGATCTGATACCCTCTCTGGCTGCCTCTGTCACAAGGGCACATGCGTGATGTATATACATACATTCAGGCAAGAAATTTTTTTAAAAAGAGTTTAACCACTGACAAGCTAATGAGTTGAAGGTGGTATTGACAAGATTAATGTTTTACTTATTTCTTTCCTGCTGTCAATATTATCCTTGCTTTGACTGACTTTTTTTTTTAATTCCATATAGTAAGATCATTTTATTTGGATTTTTCATCTTTGAGATTTAAATTTTTGTTTGCTGAGATCAAGAGCTTAATGAAAATTTCAATTATTTATTGAGTTATTTTATTTTTTAATTTTTTTTATTGATGCTTTGTGTATTTCTTACATCATTTTCCAATTCAATTCAGGCATATTTCCCGTTCCCTTCCCCCCACCCCACCCAATCCCATCCCAGATCGTCCATTCTGCCATAACTGTCCTGCATCTTTCTCTCAGTTTTTTTTTCCATTTTTTAGCAATAAGTGATAATTTATGAGTACAAGCATCTTTCATGCAAAACCAATTTGCAAGCAACTGTGCCCAAACCCACACAGCCCCTTGGTCCCACCATCCAGCAGGGGGGGCTTGTATGTTCAATCAAGTTGAACATACAATACAAGGACAGAGCCAATAGCCAATTAGATTTGGGATATACAGGCATATGGCTGCCACTGCTGCACAGTATTTCCAGGCAGGTGAAGTGTAGCTGGTGCTGACGGAGGAGTCTTGCTTGACTCAAGGAGACCCATATTTGCTTTGTTAGTTTAGTGGCCTTTGGTAACACTCTCTGGTATTCCAGAGACCATCTGTACACTTGCATGTGTGGGCTCAATACATCTTTCCCATGTTAACATCAGGTCTTCGACAGCAGGGCTGCATTACCATTTTTATCAGAGCCTGTAAACCAATGCTGTTTAATATACACATATTTACTTTTATTAAGTCCTAAAACACCATGTAACCTATAGACAGTGTCTGGGCAAAACTGGATACTTGTTGAACTCATGTCAATTAAATAAGCATTAATTGAATATACACCCGTGTCCCTCTCCCGCCCCTTGGTATCACAACCTCTCCATCACTTGGTATCATTCGTATTCCTGATCCTAGTCAGTCTTATTGGAGTAAGATGGTATCTCAGAGTGGTTTTAATTTGCATTTCCTTCATTATTAGCGATGTTCAACACTTCTTTTTTTAAATTTTATTTATTTTCATATGTGTATGAATGTACAGTCTGCATGTAGGTTTGTGCACCCAGGACGTGCAGTGCCACGGAGGTCAGAAGACGGCATTGGACCCCCCTGGAACTGGAGTTAAAGATGGTTTTCAGCCGCCATGTGGGTGCTGGGGATTGAACCTGGGTCCTCTGCAAGAGCAGTCAGCGCTCTTAACAGCTAGGCCATCGCTCCAGCACGTTGAACACTTCTTAAGATGTTTCTTGGCCATCTCTAATTCCTCCTCTGTGAAGTCTCTATTCAGATCTTTGCTCCATCTTTTGAGTGATTCATTTGTTTTCTTTCTTTGTTTTTTGAGTAGCTTGTATACTCTGGAAATTAAGGCTTTGTCAGATGTATCTGCAGTGAAGGTTTCCTCCCACTCTGTGGGTTTTCTCTTCACTTCCTTTATTGTTTTATTTTGATGTACAGAAACTTTTGATTTTAATGAGGTCCCATTTGTCAATTGTCGATCTTATTTCTTGTGCAGCTTCTGTCTGATTTAGGAAGTCTTTTCTTATGCCTATGTCTTGTAGTCTGCTGCCAAGTTTCTCTTCTATCACCTCCAGAGTTTGGGGTTTCACGTTGAGGTCTTTGATCCATCTGGAGTTGACTTTTGCCCAGGGTGAGAGGTAGGGGTTTAATTTCATTCTTCTACAATTGGTGATCCAGTTTTGCCAATACCACTTACTGAAGATACTGTCTTTCCTCCATTGTGTCTTCTTGGCCCCCTTGTCAAATATGAGGTGGCTGAAATTGTATGAGCTCAGGTTTGGATCTTCAGTTTTATTCCATTGGTCAACTGGTCTGTTTTTGTGCCAGTACCAGGCTGTTTTTATGACTATAGCCCTGTAGTATAGTTTGATGTCTGGTATAGCGATCCCCCCTGTATTGCTCTTTTCACTCAGGATTGCTTTGGCTATTCGGGGTCTTTTGTTTTTCCAAATGAAATTGAGGATTTTTTTTTCCAAGCCTGTGAAGAAACTCTTGGGGATTTTGATTGGGATTGCATTAAATCTGTACACTAGTTTGGGTAGGATGGACATTTTTACTATATTTATTTTCCCAATCCATGAGCATGGGAGGTTTGTCCATCTTCTGATGTCTTCCTCAATTTCCTTTTTCAGGGGTTTAAAATTTTTGTTGTAGAGATCCTTGGTGTCTTTGGTTAGGTTTGTTCCTAGGTATTTTATTGTTTTTGAGGCTATTGTGAGTGGGAAGGTCTCCTTGTAGTCCTTCTTCAGTTGCTTGTTGTTGGTGTAAAGAAAGGCTACTGATTTTTCTAGATTTATTTTGTATCCTGCCACTTTACCAAAGCTCTTAATCATTTCTAGGAGTTTTCTGGTGGAGTTCTTAGCATCCCTTAGGTAGACAATCATATCATCAGCAAAAAGGGATAGCTTGACTTCCTCTTTTCCAATTAGAACTCCTTTAATTTCCTTTTCTTGCCTTATTGCCCTAGCAAGGGTTTCCAGCACTATATTGAAAAGGAGTGGTGACAGGGGGCAGCCTTGCCGAGTTCCTACCTTTAAGGGGAATGCTTCTGTCATTTCCCCATTTAGGATGATATTGGCTGTGGGTTTCCTGTATATGGCTTTGATTACATTGAGGAATGATCCCTCCAGACCAATTCCCTCCAGGACTTTAAACATGAAAGGATGCTGGATTTTGTCAAAGGCTTTCTCCGCATCAATTGAGATGATGGTGTGGTTTTTGTCCTTCAGTCCATTGATATGTTTGATGATGTTTATTGATTTTCGTATGTTGAACCATCCCTGCATCTCTGGTATGAATCCAACTTGGTCATGGTGGATGATTTTCTTGATGTGAGTCTGTATGCGATTTGCCAGAATCCTGTTTAGAATTTTGGCATCTGTGTTCATTAGGGAGATGGGTCTATAGTTCTCCTTTTTGGTTGTATCTTTCCCTGGTTTTGGTAGTAGCGTAATGCTGGCTTCATAGAAGGAATTTGGGAGAAGTCCCTCCATTTGTATCCTTCTAAACAATTTAAGTAGTAATGGTTGTAAGTCTTTACGAAATATTTTATAGAATTCTGCCGTGAATCCATCCGGGCCTGGGCATTTTTTGGTTGGGAGGCTACTTATTACATCTTCGATTTCTTCCTGTACTATTGGTCTGTTTAGGCTGTCGATCTCTTCTTGGTTGAGCTTTGGTGATTCCCAGGATTTCAGATATTCATCCATTTCTTCTAGGTTTTCAAACTTAGTAGAATATAAGTTTTTGAAGTAGTCCCGTATGATTGTCTGGATCTTTTCATTGTCTGTTGTGATATTTCCCCTTTCATCACAGATTCTATTGATTTGGAGTTGTTCCCTCTTTCTTTTGGTTAACTGGGCTAGAGGTCTGTCTATCTTGTTTATTCTCTCAAAGAACCAACTTTTGGATTCATTGATTTTTTGTATGGTTTTCTTTGTTTCTATTTCATTGATCTCTGCTCTGATTTTTGTTATTTCTTCTTGTCTGCTCCGTTTAGGGTTCATTTGTTGTTGTCTCTCAAGTATTTTTAGCTGCAGTGTTAGATCATTCACTTGTGCTCTTTCTGTTTTTTTAATGTGGGCACTTAGAGCTATAAACTTCCCTCTTAGGATTGCTTTTAGAGTGTCCCATAGATTTTGCTGTGTTGTTTTATCATTGTCATTCAGTTCCAGGAATGTTTTTATTTCTTTTTTTATTTCTTCCTTGACCCACTCATTATTCAGGAGAGTGTTGTTTAGTCTCCATGTGTTCCTGTAGGTTGTAGGGTTTATTCTGGTGTTGATATTGAGTTTTATTGCACTGTGGTCTGATAGAATGCATGAGATTATTTCAATCTTTTTATATTTGTTGAGTTTTTCCCTGTGTCCCAGTATATGGTCTATTTTGGAGAATGTTCCATGAGGTGCTGAGTAGAAAGTGTATTCTCTGGTGTTTGGGTGAAATATTCGGTAGATGTCTGTGAGGTCCATTTGGTGTATTGTGTCATTTAGTTCAGATGTCTCTCTGTTTATCCTTTGTCCTGTTGATCTGTCTAGAGGACTTAATGGGGTATTGAAGTCCCCTAGTATTAGTGTGCTGGGGTTAATCTGTGCCTTGAGATCCTGAAGAATTGTCTTTATAAAGTTTGGTGCACTGATGTTTGGTGCATATATATTTATGATTGTGAAATCTTCATCGTCAATTGTTCCTTTAATAAGGATGTAATGGCCCTCTTTGTCTCTTTTGATTTCTTTTGCTTTGAAGTCTATTTTGTCTGATATTAGAATAGCCACACCCGCTTTCTTTTTGGTACCATTTGCTTGGAATACTTTCTTCCATCCCTTCACCTTAAGTTGGTGCCTATCCTTGAAATTGAGATGGGTTTCTTGTAGACAGCATATAGATGGGTTTTGTTTCCTAATCCATTCTCCCAGTCTATGCCTTTTGATTGGGGAGTTTAGCCCATTAATATTTAAGGTTACAATTGAAAGATGGATGTTGCTTCCTTTCACTTTATTATCCATTTGGACTTCTAGCCTTTGATTTTGCTCCTATGGTTATGTTTTTGTTAGTTTCTTTTCCTAGGTGTTTGAGGATTGTTGCTCCTCTCTTCTGCCCTTTGAATTGCTTCAAGTATTTTATGAAGAGTTGGTTTTCCAGACATGTATTCCATCATCTTGTTTATGTCATGGAAGATTTTTCTCTCTCCTTCAAGTATAGTCGACATTTTTGCTGGGTAAAGTATTCTGGGTTGGCATCCATAGTCCCTTAACACAGGGAATGCTTTGCTCCATGTTCTTCTTGCTTTCATGGTTTGAGGCGAGAAGTCAGTTGTAATTCTGATGGGTTTCCCTTTGTATGTGACTTGTTTTTCTTTTGTGGCCCTCAGAATTTTGTCTTTGTTTTGGGCATCTAGCATTTTAACTATGATATGGCGTGGGGTGTTTCTTTTCTGATCTTGTCTATTTGGGGTCCTATGTGCTTCTTGTATTTGTATGGGCTTGTCTATTTTTAGTTTGGGGAAATTTTCATCTATTATTCTGTTGAAGATCTGATCAATACTATTCTCTTGAGATTCTTCTCCTTCCTCTATTCCTATGATGCGGAGGTTTGGTCTTTTCATAGTGTCCCATATTTCCTGGTTGTTCCACTTTTGTGTATTTTTAAATTTTTCATAATCTTTATTTGAGCTTTTTAATTGCTCTGTGTTATCTTCCAGGTCTGATATTCTTTGTTCTGCTTCCTCCATTCTACTTCTGAGGCTTTTTCCTTTTCTTTCTTCTTGATTGACTGAGTGTTCTAATTCCTTTTTTGTTTCCTCCTGTGTTTTCTTTAGTACCTCCATTTCCTTTTTGAGCTTCTCAATCTCTTCTTTGTGCTTCTCAATCTCTTCTTGGTGCTCCTTTCTTCTTTGGTTGGCTTCCTTTTTCAGTGTTTCTACTTCCTTTCGGAGTTTGTTTTTTTCTCCCTCTAGTTCTTTCTGGAGTTTGTCACTCTGTTCCTTTAGTTCTTTCCGAAGTTTGTCATTGCATCCCTCTAGGTCCTTTTTGAGTTTTTCATTCTCTCTCTTTAGTTCTCTGAATTCTTCTTTATTTTCTTTAATTTCTTTCTCTGCATATGTCTGCAATTAATCCTCTAAGCTCTGTTCCTTGGGTCTCCTCCAAGGGGATCCCATGGTAGCTATCTCCTCCAGGTTTGGTAGAGCCTGGTGCGGGATTATCCTGTGCCTTTCCCATGTTGTCCCTTCGTTATGTCCCTGGCATGTGGGTTTCCCTTTTGTGGTTCAAATCACAAATGTCTTTTCACTATGTTAGTAGATGGTTTTGCTTGCTTTCTTATGATGCTTTTCTTTTCTTTTTTTTTTTCTTTCCTCCTCCTTGTTTATGGAGTATTGACTTGTCTAGGTTTCAGGCTTTCAATATTTGTTATATATTGGATATTGGAAGCCTAAATCAGTCTTCTCTTCCTGTTCTGAAGGTTCTCCAAAAGGAAGTCCACTTGGATTCTCACCAATTCCCGTTGGTGGGGGTGGGGTGCGCCTGACCTAGCCCGCACACCGTTACCTGCCCAAGTGACTTATGGCATCCTGCCTACATCTCAGGAGCTGGCCTACACAAAGCACCACGGGGACCAGAGCAGACCTAAACTCGACCCTCTGTTCACTCTGCAAAGGCAAAGCCTGGTCCCACTGAGATGGGGACCCACAAAAGAGGGCTCAGAGTCGAGACCCTCTTCTAGCCACCCCAAAGACAGTCCACCCCCAGAGGTACATGCCCAAGTGACTTATGGCATCCTGCCTGCACCTCAGGAGCTGGTTCACAAAAAGCGCCATGGGACCAGAGCAGACCTAAACCCAACCCTCTGTTCACTCGTGAAAGGCAAAGCGTGGTCTAGCCGCCCCTAAGACAGTCCACCCCCACATGTACCTGCCCGAGTGACTTATGGCGTCCTGCCTGCGCCTCCGCTTTGACTGTCTTTGAATACTACTGAAGTATGTACCATTTGTTATCGATGACTTGCTTCCTTTCCTTAATTCTTTTACATCAATAATATAAAATAGTGAGAAGGTTGTTTTGTTTTTACCATGTTAGGAATCAGACCCAAGCCCCTAGATGCTAGACCCATTCCTTTTTATTACATAGCTTATTTATTTAATAATGCTTAATTTTTTTTTTGTCTTTTCGACACAGGGTCTCCCTGTAGCCCCAGCTGTCCTGGAACTCACTCAGGCTGGCCTTTAATCACAAAGATCCGCCTGTCTCTGCCTCCCAAGTGCTAGGATTAAAGGCGTGCACCACCACGCCCAGCTAATAATGCTTAAATTTTAACACAAGGTCTCCCTAATCTACAAAGGCTAGCTCGCTGTTAACTCTCTCTGGAACTCAGACAGGCCTTGAATTCTGATACCCCTGTCTCAGCTTCTGGAGTAGCTGGGAGTACAGGCTTGTACCATTAGGCCTGGCCTTTGAAACTTATTGTCTAATAGATGTTTATAACATTCTGTTAAATATTTTGTTCTTTTGTTTGTAATGTAACCTCTTGCTATGGGCCAGGCTGGCCTCAACCTTTTAATCCTTCTGCATCATCCTCCATAGTAGCTGGGAATAAGGCATCCACAAAGACATCCAGCTAAGTTCAAACTGTGTAGCAGAATATGACCTGAAACTTGTGATCTTCCTGCCTCCACTTCCTTAGTGCTGAGGTTACAATTATACATAGCATACCCTCTTTATAAGGTGCTGGAGACTAAGTCCAAGGCTTCATTTGAATGCTGCACAGAAGTCTACCAGCTGAGTGAAATTCCCTACTCCTTACTCTGAACTCTCGATCATCTACCTTAGCTTGACAAGTGCTAGGATTATAAGCATGTGCCATCATGCATAACCTCTATATTACACTTGACCAAAAAATAAGTTTCATACTCGCCGGGCGTGGTCGCACACACCTTTAATCCTAGCACAGAGGCAGGCGGATCTTTGTGATTTCAAGGCCAGCCTAGTCTACAGAAAAAATTTCATTCATATATACAAATAACTATTGACTATCTTGTATAATCAGGTAATGTTTGGCATCCGAGATTACAGCTATAAATGAAATTCCCAAGAAACACAACCCTTATGAAACTTAAAAGTCTACTGAGGGACATAGAAATTTGCACCGAAATAGTATATTCAGTTGTTGTTGATATGTTAGAGAAACAATTCAAAGGAGGAAAGGTTTAGCTCCGCTCATGGTTTCATAGGTTTCAGCTTAAGGTCAGCTGGTTCCACTGTTCCGAGACTGAGGGAAGGAAGACTAGCATGATAGTGGGTCCTTGTGAATGAGGCTGCTCACATCATGGCAGCCAGTAAGCAGAGAGAGAGAGAGAGAGAGAGAGAGAGAGAGAGAGAGAGAGAGAGAGAGAGAGAGAGAGAGAGAGAGAGAGAGAGAGAGAGAGAGAGAGAAACAGACAGCAAAATAGATGGTGTTTGTACCCCAGCCCAAAGGACACTGCCCCAGTGACCTGTTTCCTTCCAGTTAGGCCTGAAGTGCTTCCATTACCTCTGATACAGCCAGTGATAAGCTGATTGTTTAGCCAGTGATAAACTCAGAGTATGTATGATCTAGTCCCTTCTCAATGTCGCATTGACCAGCTAGAGACCAAGTTTTCAACACATGAGCTTTTTGTGGAACTTTTCCTGGGTGTGTGCACTTGTTAATGTGGGTATGTGTATGTGTGCATGTGGATGAGCATACATGTGTGTGAAGAGGCCAGGCATCAATATTGGGTGACTTTTCTTGATTATTCTTCACTTTTATTTTTTGAGATAGCGTTTCTCACTGAACCTGAAGCTCATTGACTCTATAAGGTTGGCTGGACAATGACATTCAGGGATTCACCTGTATCTGACCCTACTATCATTTCATCACTAGAATTACAAGCAAGAACTACCTGGCTTTCACATGTGCTCTGGGGATCAAGTCTGGTTCTCATGCTTGCATGGCAAGCATTTTGCCAACTGAGACATCTCCCCAGGTCCTTGAAGATTTTTGTGCCCAAATACTGCATATAATATGTTAATTGCTATTATGTTTTGGAGGAAAGTAAAGCAGGATTAAGGGACTAGGAAGTGGGAATTGTGTAATCAGAAGTTTCCATGGAGAGAGATTTCAGGCCAGGAATAAAAGATGGCCCATGGGAACATCCAGGCAGAAAAGTTTTAGGGCTCTATCAGTTATGATTTCTAGTAACTAAACATTATTTCATTAGTGCAAGTAAAATTTATTATTAATAATATCATAATAATTATAACACATTGAAGAGTTTACCTTGAAATAAGTCTTTGTTAGTTCCTTGTTATTTGGGTATAGATCAAAGGCAGATTTCTCAGCAGTTAAGAGCACTGGCTGCTCGTGCAGAGGACCTAGACTCAGGACCCAGCACCAACGTGACAGCTAACAACTCTATAATTCTAGTTCTAAAGGATCCGACACCCCTTCATGGCTTCTGCAGGCACTGAATGGCATGGGAGCAATTACATTAATGTAGGCCAAACACTCATACACATGAAATAAGCATAAGATAATTAAAAAAATTATATAGATTAAATAATCCACTGGACTCAATTTTTTGTTTTATTCTTTAATTTTTTTTCTTTGTTATTGACTATCTCTACTAAGAATGTTTTTTTTTTTGTTTCTTTTTGTTTTCTGAAACAAACTATCTGTACTAAGAAATTGCTTATTTTGTTTCATTTTTGTTTTTAAGACAGGATATCACTCTGTAGACCTGGCTCTTCTTGAATTTATTATGTAGAGCAGTGACCATGAATTCACAGAGATTACCTGCCTCTGTCTCCTGAGTGCTGGGATTAAAGGCATTTGCTACCACATCTAGCCCCTAATAATGTTTAATCAATAGTTGTGTTAATGATGTTTTGGAAAGGCTGTGGGATCAATATTTTTGGTCTTTTTGAGACAGGGTCTCCCTATAGCCCCAGCTTGCCTGGAACTCACTATGTATATTGGGCTGGCCTTGAACTCACAGAGATCTATCTGCCTCTGCCTCCCAAGCACTGGAATTGAAGGTGTACCCCACCATGCCTAGCCTGGGAACAATGTTTAAATAAGATGTTGGTTGGATTAATGGATGCCAATTTTCTTCCTCTATATATTTAATTCTGCATTTGATCTTTTTATTCAGCTATTATTTTTTTAGATAATTGTAGGTTCACACATAGTTACAAGTAAAAGCACAAAGAGATCCTGTGTACCCTTACCCAGATTCCCTCAATGGCAACTATTTGCTAAAACAGTACAATATTAATACCAGGATATTGGCATTGATAAAGTCAAACTGCAGAACATTTTATCACCTTTAGAATCTTCTTTGTTGCCCATTTATAACAACACACACTTTTTCCCTCCACACCTATTCCTGACACCTGGAAACCACTAATCTGTTCTCTATTTGTATAATTTGACCATTTCCATAATATGATATAAATTTGGCTCTTTCTCCCCCCCCCCACTTAATATAGTGTCTTACTGTAAGTCTAGACTTGAACATGTCTCAGTTCTTGCCCAGGCATGGAACACTAAGTCTGGCTGGTGGTTGTCTTTTTTTTTTAATGAATATATTTCTCTGGACATTCATCCAGATATACACAATAATGTATATAAACACTTTGTTCATTTTGGAATGCTAAATAGCATTCTACAATGTGGATATATCACTATCAATTTATCTTTTAGCAGACATCTGGGCCATTTCCAATTCTATTTTGTATGGCTTTTTTTAAAGGATGTAAACATGGCCACATGCTGGGTTCTACTGCATGGCTTGGTTGCAGAAACAGTCTTACCTGAAGATATACCTAATAGCATTGTTGTCCATACATCCACTTATTTATTCATGTATCTATTGATTGCATATGTGTATGTGTCTGTAAGGGTATGAGTGTGCCATGACACATATGTGGAGGTAAGAAGACAGATTGTGAGAGTAAGTTCTCCTCTTTCACCATGTGAGTCCTCAGAGATTGAACTCAGGTTGTCAAGCTTGGCAGCAAGTGCCTATACCCACTGAGCCATCTTGCTGACACTCCAGTTGTGCTTTTGGAGAGAGTACTAAAGACTGAACTTGTGACTTCATGAATGCGCATGCTCAACCACTAAGCTATTTTCCCAGCCAGGTTTTAGTTATCACAAATAAAAGTGCAATAAATATTTGTGTAAAGGTAGTTGTGCAAATGTAAGTTTTAATTTGAGGGAATTGGGATGGTTGGAGTATGAAACCTCTCCCAGAGGTTCATTTGTTGAATGTTGGGTGGTTCTATTTTGGGAGGTCCTGGAAGCTTTAAGAGGTGGTACTTAACTGGGGGAAATGGGTCACTAAGGGTGTGTCCATGGGGGCTGTATCTTGTCCCCTGCTCCTCTCTGTCTCTCTGCTTACTGACCAATGTGACATGAGTAGCCTCTGCCACATGCCCATCTTCCCTCTCTCATGAAGCTCCACATCACCTTAGGGTAAAAATCAACAGAGGCAAGACTGGACTGAGAAACTTCTGAAATTTTGAAACAAAATAAATCTTTCTTTTCTTGTTTACAGAAGGTATTTTGTAACAATGACAAAATGTCTAACATAGGGATTGATGTTCAAAGAGTACAATTGTTGAATCCTATGGGTGTTACATGTAAGTTTTATAGGAATTGCCAAAATATTTTCTCAAAGCAACTCATTTCTACTTTTACCAGCAATGTATGACTAAGTCCACTTTTTCCATATCCTTGCCAGTATTTGATGGTATCACTGCTGAGACATTCTATCAAATGTGTAGTGAAAGAGAATCACCTTTTCCTAATGGCTAATGATTTTGGGGTTTTTTGTTTGTTTGTTTGTTTGTTTGTTTGTTTGGTCTTTTCAAGACAGGGTCTCCCTGTAGCCTCAGCTGTCCTGGAACTCACTCTGTAGGCCAGGCTGGCCTTGAACTCACAAAGATCAGCCTGCCTTTGCCTCCTGAGTGCTAGGATTAAAGGCGTGCACCACCACGCCCAGCTATGGCTAATGATTTTGAACATCTCTTCATGTGCATATTTTCCATGTATATGTCATTTTGTGAAATATTCGTTCATGTATTTTGCCTCTTCATTGGATTGATTTTTTAAGATTTATTTATTTTTATTTGACATATATGAATGTTTTGCCTGTGCATACCTATGTGCACTACATGTGTATAGTACCCATGGAGGCCAGAAGAGGTCATCAGATCCCTTGGTCCTGGAGTTATGAACAGTTGTGAGTTGCCATATGGGGGCTGGGGATTGAAGCTGGGCCCTCTGCAAGAATAATAAGTGCTTTTCACTGCTGAGCCATCTCTTATCTGTTTTTTAATATTGAATTTTTAGTGATCCTTATATATTCTAGATGATACTAGTTCTTTTTCAGATATGTGATATAAAAATATTTTAGACTTGCCAAGCCTGGTGGTATACACCTTTAATCCCAGCACTTGGGAGTCAGAGGCAGGGGGATCTCTGTGAGTTCAAGACCAGCCTGGTCTACATAGTGAGTTCCGAGCCAGCTGGGACTACAGGAAGACCCTGTGTCAAAAAAGACCAAAATTTTTTTTAGAATTTTCTAGGCTAAGCATCATCTTTTACAGAACAAATTTTTGCAAGCTTTATTGTTAGCCCAGGCTAGCCTTGAATTCTAGATTCATCTGCCTCATTAGAGGAATAACTAGAATACCTAGACAGAGATCAAAAGTAGTTTAATAATGTCCAAATATCAGTATTTACTGTTTTGTGTCAGGTCCATGTATTCTTCACAAAACCTACTTTTCAAAGAATCATTTCACCCAAAAGTTTCACAAGATTACATTTTATATTTAGTTCCATGATCCATCTTGAGGGTATTTTTTGTTTGCTTGCTTTCTTTTTCCTGTGAGAAAGGGTCTTGCTATATAGATTGGTCTGTTCTGGAAGTTGTTATGTGTAGCCCTTGAGCTGGTTGTGAGCTCTTGGCCACATTCCTGCCTCTCCCACTTGGGATGACAGACATCTGCCACCACACTCAGCTACTATGAGCTAATATTATGGAAGGTTTAGGTGGAGGCTAATTTTTGTTTGAAGCAGAATTTCATATAACTCGTGCTGGCTTCTAACTCACTATCTAGCTGTTTCTGGCCTTGAATTCTTGAACTCGTTGGTGATCCTTTTGCCTCTACCTCCAGAGTGCTGCGATTACAGGCATGTGCCATTGCAACTGACTTTTTTTCTGTATTTCCTGTGGGTATCCAGGTACTCTGGCACCACTACTCCATTGGCAGGTTATTTTGCACTCTTGTAGAAATTCATCTGTCCATGGGGCAGGAACATAGCACAATGGTTGGCTATGCTCTTAATTTGCACAAGGTACTGAGTTTAGTTCACAACACACAAACACACATACACAATAACTGGATACATAACGGTATAGATCTGTTTCTGACTTCTCTGTTCTGTTCTGAAGTTCCTTCTCTTTGATACTTTGCCAGCTTCACAGTCTTGAGTCTAGCTGCATGGTGTAATTTTAACACAAGGGAAAAAAAGTAAGTCCACCCACCCCGTCAATATGTTTTAGATATTCTTAGGCTTGTGATTTTCTACACCATCTTTCAGAAAAAATGTTTGCCTATAACTACAAAGAATTGCTCTAGGATTTTGAGGGGAATTATATTAATGAATTAGATTTTTCAGACTGTCTTTCCTCCATTGGGTCTTCTTGACCTCCTTATCAAATATGAGGTGACTGAAATTGAATGTGCTCAGATTTGGATCTTCAATTTTGTTCCATCGATCTACTTGTCTGTTTTTGTGCCAGTACCCAGCTGTTTTTATTACAATATCCCTGTAATATAGTTTAAAGTCAGGTATTGTTATCCCCCCGTGTTGCTCTTTTTGCTCAGGGTTGCTTTGGCTATCCGGGTCCTTTGTTTTTCCATATGAATTTAAGGATTTTTTTTCTAAATCTGAGAAGAAACTCATGAGGAGGTTGACTGGGATTGCATTGAAACTGTATATTAGTTTGGATAGGATGGACATTTTTATTATATTAATTTTTCCAATCCATGAGCATGGGAGGTCTTTCCATCTTCTGGTATCTTTTTCAGTCTATGTAAATGATAATAAAATTTCGAATGATAACTCCATTAAGAAAGATAATTAAATTGCTTCTCTAGTCTAATGCTAAATATTATTTTCTAAAGCTATACCACTTTTTATATTTATTTATTTATTTATTTATTTATTTATTTATTTAATTATTTGGTCTTTTCGAGACAGGGTGTCCCTGTAGCCCCAGCTGTCCTGGAACTCACTCTGTAGACCAGGCTGGCCTTGAACTCACAAAGATCCACCTCCTCTGCCTCCCAAGTGCTAGAATTAAAGGCGTGCACCACCAAGCCCAGCTGCTATACCATTTTTTAGAGATACAGTGTCAGCTGGGCATGGTGGTGCACACCTTTAATCCTAGCACTCCAGAGGCAGAGGCAGGTGGATCTTTGTGAATTCAAGGCCAACCTGGTCTACAGAGTGAGTTCCAGGACAGCTGGGGCTACAGGGAGACCCTGTCTTGAAAAGACCAAAAAAAAAAAAAAAAAGATATAGTGTCATGTAGCCTAGGCTAGCCTCAAACTCTTGAGTAGAGATGGATTACTGTGAACTTGTGATCCTCCTACCTTTACTTCTGGAGAACTGAAATTAGAGATGTGCCCATCCAACTCTGTTATATACAGTGCTGGGGACTGAACCCAAGCTCTCATCAATGCAAAGCAAGCACTTTTTCATCTTAGCTGCATCTCAAGCACAGCTATACCTTTTTTTTTTATTTTCATTTATTATTTATTATTTTTATTTTATGTGCATGAATGTACTCCCTGCATACATGTAAGTGCACCTGTATCATGCAATGCCCAGGGATGTTAGAAGAGGGCGTCAGATCCCCTAGAACTGGAATTAGGGACAGTTTTTAGCTACCAAGTGGGTGCTGGGAATTGAACCCAGGTCCTCTGCAAGGGCATCAGGTGCTCTCAACCACTGAGCCACCTCTCCAGCCCCATTTTTTTCTTTAAATGTTTATTGAGCTTTTGTGCATTTCGTACAACATTTCTTAATCAAATTTAGACCCATTTTCAGATCCATGTCTGCCCCTCCCTGCTGGGACGCATGTATTCTGCCCTACATCTTGCATCTTTTCTCAGTATTTTTTTTAACTATTTTGATGCAGAAGTTTACTGTTTTGGTCAGTTCTTTGAACAAGTCCCTCTTTTTTGCTTTTTATGTTCCCTTTAATTTTATATCAGTCCAAAATATGCATATCTCTATATATTACACTCATATACTAAAATTATAAAGTCTGAAAATAAACTATAGGTTAATTCCAAAACACGTTTAGTGGTTTGCATTTTATCAGTAAAGTTGCATGCTGGTAAGAAGATATATAACTTTATATCCCTAAATTACATTGCAAGTTGATGTATGCTTTAATGTTATTTTTCTTTTTTGGTCTTTTTGAGACAGGGTCTCCCTGTAGCCCCAGCTGTCCTGGAACTCACTCTGTAGACCAGGCTGGCCTTGAACTCACAAAGATCCGCCTGCCTCTGCCTCCCAAGTGCTAGGCTTAAAGGCATGCACCACCATGCCTGGCTTTTAATGTACTTTTAAAAAAGAGATTTATTCTTTCTCATAAATCTTAGAACTGAAGAAAACAGAGATATAAACTTCAAGCTATATCTATAGTAACATCAGTCAATGTGGTATTATTTTTACTAACAAATTACCCACTTTGACTTACATATAAGGATTTGGCACTAGGATCCACAAATGAGGTATACCATACATCATTTGTTTTCCTGAGTCTGTGTTACTTCACTTAGCCAAACAGCTTCTAGTTTCATCCATTTACCTGCAAAATTCATGATGTCATCTTTCTTTATCACTGCATAGAACTCCATTGTGTAGATGTATGACATTTTCATTATCCACTCATCAGTTGGGGGACACTTGGGCTGCCTCCAGCTCTTCGCTATTGTGAAAAGACCTGCAATAAACATGGTTGTGCATGTATATCTGCTATAGCATGGATCCTTTGGGTATACACCCAGGAGTGGTGTGACTGGGTCAAATGGTAGATTCATTTTCAGTCTTTTAAGAGTTCTCCACACTGCTTTCCATAGGATTTGCATACATTTACAATCTCAGCAACAGTAAATGAGTAATCCCCTTTCCCCACAGCCTCTCTAGCATTTGATATAATTTGTTTTCTTGACCATAGCAATCTTACCAGTGTAAGATGAAATCTTAAAGTGGTTTTAATTTGCATTTCCTTAATTATGAATGATGTTGAACACTTTTTTATTCTCTTTAAAAATATAATTTTATTGAGTTTTTGTGTATTTCATATATAATAGATCTTAATGAAATTTAGACTCCCAATTCACAGTCCCAGATAGCTACCCCCAGCAGATTTCAGAGTTTCACATGTACTCCAGCCTGGCCTTAAACTTTATGTATAGCTGAAGGTTTTCTTTTCTTTTCTTTTTTCTTTTCTTTTTTCTTTTCTTTTCTTTTCTTTTCTTTTCTTTTCTTTTCTTTTCTTTTCTTTTCTTTTTTTGGTCGTTTCGAGACAGGGTCTCCCTGTAGCCCCAGCTGTCCTGGAACTCACGTTGTAGACCAGGGTGGCCTTGAACTCACAAAGATCTACCTGCCTCTGCCTCCCAAGTGCTAGGATTAAAGGCATGCGCCACCACGCTGGGCGTGCTGAAGGTTTTCTTGAACTGATCAAGTAGCCTCCACCTCCCAAGCCCTGAGATTGCAGGAGTGCACCATTACACTTGGCTGCTTTTTTATTGAACTTTTGCACCTTTCATAACAAATTTAGACCAGAGATTTTCCCTTCCATGCCCTTCTGCTCCTCCAGAGATTGTGCATTCTGCCGTACATGTCTTGCATCTTTTTCTCAGTTTTTTAAAATTCTGTGCAGAAATTTACTGTTTGGGGCAAAAGTCTATTGTTTCTGTCAGTTCTTTGAACAAGCCTTTTATTATTATTGTTGTCGTTCCCTTTAATTTTATATTATTCCAAAGTATGCATGTATACACTGAACACATATACCTAAATTATGATGTCTGAAAATAGGTTAAGTCCAAAACATGTTTAGGGATTCACTTTTTAACAGTAAAGTTGCATGCAAGTAAAAAGAAATATTACCTGACATTTCTAAACTACATGGCAAGTTGATGTATGTTTTAATGTACTCTTTTTGTAGTGGCATCAGGTATTATACTTACTAAAAAAGAAAAAAGAAATTACTCAGTTTGCCTTACATAAAAGGATTTGGTGCTAGGATCCACAAATTAAGGACACCATATGTCCTTTATTTTTCTGGGACTGTGTTACTTCACTTAGCATAATGGCTTCCAGTTCCATACATTTACCTGCAAAGTTCATGATGTCCTCCTTATTTACCATTACATAGAACTCCATTGTGTAGATGTACCACATTTTCTTTATCAACTCATCAGTTGAGGGACACTTGGGTTGCTTCCAACTCTTTGCTATTGTGAAGAGAGCTGCAATAAACATGGTTGTGCATGTATCTCTGCAATAAGATGAGTCTTGTGGTTATATCCAGGAGTGGTATTGACTGGGTCAGGTGGTAGGTTGATTTTGAGTCTATTAAGCCTGGTCTACATAGTGAGTTCTAGGACAGCTGGAGCTACATGGAGCTACCTTGTCGCAAAAAGACAATAAAAGAGTTCCCCAGACTGCTTTCCATAGGGGTTGCACAGAGTTTCTATTCCCACCAGCAGTGAATGAGTGTTCCCCTTTCCCTACAACCTCTCTAGCATTTGGTATCTTTTGTTTTCTTGATTATAGCCAGTCTTAGAAGAGAAAGATGAACTCTAAAGTGGGTTTGCATTTCCTTAATTATTAATCATTAATAATTTAAAAAGTGGTGAACACTTTTTTCTCCAATTTTTCATTTTTATTTTTTAACAATAAGTGATAAGTTATGAGTACAAGCATCCTTCATGTAAAACCAATTTGCAAGCAGCTATGCCCAAACCCACACAGCCCAAGTCTCCCACCATCCAGCTGGTGGGGCTTATATATACAATCATGTTGATCAAATAAGTGTCCAGACTATGTTGCTGTAGTTTCACCATTCACCCCAATCGCAGCCCTTACATTCTACCACGTCCCCTCTTCCGTAGATTGTTCCCTAGGCTTAGAAAAGGGGCACTGGTGGACGAGAAGCAAAACAGTCTACTTTCTCTGGAGATGTCGTTTTGGACTCTGATCAGTGCTGGCTGTTTCCTTTCATGGGTTGACAGTTTGTCCAGGAATGACCTTTCAATCCTACTAATGAAGCACAAGCAATTAGATATATAGGTATTTAAATAGGACTAATTATTATAGTAGGTTACTTTGGTATAGACACAGATGTTTGGATAGTATGCTAATCCATGAATTATATTTTTTCTGTAAATGATGACAAGGTCTTACTGTGGTTTATAACTTCTCCTAACCACTAGAGGATGTAAGCTTGTGGCATCAGCCATGAATTATTCCTCCAAGGAGTGAGCTAATAGCCAATTAGATTTGGGATATACAGACATGTGGCTGCCACTGCTGCACAGTATTTCCAGGCAGGTGAGGTGTAGCTGATGCTGACAGAGGAGTCTTGCTTGACTCAAGGAGACCAATTTTTGCTTTATTGGTTTAGTGGCCTTTGGTAACACTCTCTGGCATTCCAGAGACCAACTGTACACTTGCAAGTGTGGTCTCAATACATCTTTCCCATGCTTGCATCAGGTCTTCAACAGCAGGGCCTTACCGCCTCTCTTCTTGCAGGTATCCCAGTTTACAGGCAAGAAGATAGTGGTGAACACTTTTTAAGATGTTTGTCAGCCATCTTTACTTCTTCATTTGTGAAGTCTCTGTTCAGCTCTTTACTCCATCTTTTGATTGGGTCATTTGATTTCTTGCTCCTTTCTTTTTTGAGTAATTTATATATTCTGGATGTTAATCCTCTGTCAGATGTATCACCAGTGAAAATTTCCTCCCACTCTGTGGTTCTTCTCTTCACTTTACTGATTGTTTCTTTTGCTGTACAGAAGCTTTTGAGTTTAATGAGGTCCCACTTGGCAATTGTTGACCTTATTTCTTGTGCAGCTGCTGTCTGATTTACAAATTCTTCCTACACCTGTATCTTGTTGATTACTGCCAACCTTTTCTTCTATCATTTTCAGAGTTTCAGGTTTCACATTGAGGTCTTTCATCCATTGGAGTTCATTTTTGTACAAGGTGAAAGGTAGGGGTTTAGTTTTATTCTTCTACAAGTGGTGATCCCCTTTTGCTGGCACCATTTGCCAAAAATGCTGTCTTTCCTCCATTGAGTCTTCTTGGCCCCTTTTGTTAAATCTGAGGTTGCTGAAATTGCATGTGCTCATGTTTGGATCTTCAATTTTCTTCCATTGATTGATGAGTCTGTTTTTGTGCCAATACAAGACTCTTTTCATAACTACAACCCTGTAATATAGTTTGAAGTTTGGTATAGTAATCCCCCTGCATTGCTCTTTTTGCTCAGGGTTGCTTTGGCTATCCTGGGTCTTTTCTTTTTCCATATGAATTTAAGGATTTTTTTCTAAGTCTGTGAAGATACTCATGGGGATTTTATTTGGGATTGCATTGAATCTGTATATTAATTTGGGTAGGATGGTCATTTTTACTATATTAATTCTTCCAATCCATGAGCTCATGTCTTCTTCAATCTCCTTCAAGGGTTTAAAACTTTCATTGGAGAGCATAAGTGTCTTTGGTCAGGTTCATTCTGAGATACTTAATTTTTTGAGGCTATTGTGAATGGGAGGGTCCCCTTGTATTCCTTCTCCAATTGCTTGTTGCTTATATAAAGAAAGGCTACTGATTTTTCTAGATTAATATTTGCATCCTGCCACTTTACTGAAACTATTCATCATTTCTAGGAGTTTTCTGGTGGAGTTTTTAGCATCCCTTAGGTTAATGATCATGTCATCTGCAAAAAGGGACAGTTTGACCTCTTTTCTAATTAGTATCCCTTTAATTTCCCTTTCTTGTCTTATTTCTCTAGCAAGCATTTTAAGCACTGTATTGAAAAGAAGTGGAGATAGGAGGCAGCCTCGCCGAGTTCCTGACTTTAAGGGGGAATGCTTCTAATTTTTCCCCATTTAGGATGATGTTAGCTATGCATTTGTTGTATATGGCTTTGCTTATGTTGAGGAATGTTCCCTCCAGTCCAGTTCCCTCTAGGACTTTAAAAATGAAGTCATGTTTAAGGCATTGAATTCAAGTCTGGGAACTGGAAATGGCTTCACAAACCATCCTGTGGACTCCTTGGGCAAAGCTGAGATGTATCAGTCTTGATTTACAGCAACTGAGACCTACAGTGTCATTTTCAACCAGAAGCAATGGCCTAAGAAATAATCAGCTGACCAGTGAAGGGGGCTCCATTCAGCCTCTGGCACCTTAAAATAAATGAAGGCATGTTGGATTTTGTCAAAGGCCTTTTCCTTACCAATTGAGATAACCATGAGGTTTTTGTCTTTCAGTCTGTTTATGTGCATTTAGCATTTATTGATTTATGTATGTTGAACCATCCCTGCATCTTTGGTATAAATCCTACTTGGTCATGATGGATGATCTTTCTGATGTGTGCCTGGATGTGGTTTGCAAGTATTTTGTTGAGTATTTTTGTATCTATGTTCATTAATGAAATGGATCTATAGTTTTCTTTTTTGGTTGTATCTTTGGCTAGTTTTGGTATTAGAGTGATGCTGGCTTCATATGAGGAATTTGGGAGTTTTCCCTCTGTTTCTATCCTCTTGAATAATTTGCACGATAATGGTTGTAAGTCCTCTTTAAATGATTTTTTAATTATGATTATTTTTTTTAATTTTTTATTGATGTTTTGTGTATTTCATACATCATTTCTCAATTCAGTTCAGCCATATTCCCCTTCCCCTTCCCCCCCACCCCACCTCACCCCAGACCATGCAGTCTGCCATAACTGTTCTGTATCTTTCTCTCAGTCTTTTTTTATGCTTAGGAATTCACATTTTCCTCCATTAATTTTATATTACTCTAAAATACGGATACATAGTCTTCACCCACATACAGTAATTACAGAGTTTGAGAATAATTGGTGGGTGGAGTCTAGAGCCCATTAAGAGATTCACATTATATCAACATAGTTGCCGTCAGATAGACAAAAATATACCAATAATGTCATTCAGCTTGCTAAGATCAAGAAAACAAAAGACAACAGATGTTGGAGAGGTTGTGGGGAAAATGGAACACTCATCCACTGCTGGTGGGAATGCAAACTTGTACAACTACTATGGAAAGCAGTGTGGAGAACCTTTAAAAGACTTGGAATGAGCCTACCACCTGACCCAGTCATACCACTCCTGGGTATATAGCCCAAAGAGTCATCCTACCGCAAAGATACATGCACGTCCATGTTTATTGCAGCTCTCTTCACAACAGCAAAGAGCTGGAACCAACCCATATGCCCCTCAACAGACAAGTGGATGACAAAAATGTGGTACATCTACACAACGGATTACTGTTCAGTGGTAAAGAAAGATGGCATTATGAAATTTGCAGGTAAATGGATGGAGCTTGAAGCCATTATGCTGAGTGAAGTAACACAGTCCCAGAAAGATAAACGAAGAATGGTTTCCCTCATTTGTGGATGCTAGTACCAAATCCCCCAGACGAAAGGCAAGCTGAATGATATTATTGGTATATTTTTCTCTTTAAATGTTTTAAAAGATGTTTCTTACCCATCTTTATTTCTTCTGTTGAGAAGTCTCTGCTCAGATCTTTAGCCCATCTTTTAATTGGGTCATTTGTTTTCCTGGTCCTATATTTTCTGAGTAGTTTGTATACTCTGGGTGTTAAACCTTTGTCAGATGTGTCACTGGTAAAGAGTTCCTCCCACTCAGTGTTTTCTCTTCACTTCTTTGATTACTTCTTTTGTCCATCCCCTATTTTTAAGTTAAAAAAATTCAGCTTGGTATGGTGGTGCATGACTTTAGTCTCAGCACTAAGGAGTAGAGGTAGGAAGATCTCTGTGAATTTAAATTTTTTTTTTATTATTTATTTTTGTATGTGTATGAATGTATTGTCTGCATGCAGGTCTGTGCACCCGTGTCGTGCAATGCCGCGGAGGTCAGAAGAGGGTCTCGGATTCCCCTGGATCAGTTAAAGAAATAAATTTAATTTTCATTTTTAAGAAAAGTTCTCACTATATAACCCTTGACTGGGCTGGAAATCTCTATGTAGACCAGCCTGATCTCTGTGAATTTAAAGCCAGGCTGGTCTACATAGAGATTTCCAGCCCAGTCAAGGGTTATATAGTGAGAACTTTTCTTAAAAATGAAAATTAAATTTATTTCTTTAACTGATACACTAAAGCATAGAAACCATACATATTTGTGAAGTTATATATGACTTGACATATGTATTAATTGTGTAATGTATCAAGTTATACATACCTATATCCTCAATCCTTTTTTTTTCTCTCACTAGGTACCTTTGCTGGCCTCAAACTCATGAGATCCTCTTCCCCTCTGTCTTTCAAGTGCTGAGATCATAAGCATATGATTCCTAGCTGTCATTTGTTTATCATTTCTTTTATAGATTTTTAAATTTAGTTATTTCATATGTATAAACATATTGCCTGTATGCATGTAAGTGTACTACATGAGTGCAGTGGTCCCAGAGGCCAGAAGAGGCCAGGAGATCCCCAAGAATTAGAGTTAAAGTTGTTTGTAAGCAGCCATGTGGGTGCTGGGAAACATACTCAGGTCCTCTGCAAGAGCAACCAGTACTCTTTTTCTTTTAATTTTTATTTATTTATTTCTGTATGTGTAGGAATGTACTGTCTGCATGCAGGTTTGTGCACCCGTGTCATGCAATGCCGCGGAGGTCAGAAGAGGGTGTCGGATTCCCCTGGAACTGGAGTTCTCCTGGAATTGGAGTTTCAGACGGTTCTTGGCCACCATGTGGGTGCTGGGGATTGAACCCGGGTCCTCTGCAAGAGTGGTCGGCACTCTTAACTGCTAGGCCATCTCTCCAGCCCACAACCAGTACTCTTAACCACTGAACCATATCTCCAGCCTCTATTTATCATTAACTTATGATAAAACATTCATACATATGTTTATAATTTTAATTATCAAATGAAAATATCTCTTCGAATATAACTTGAATGTTTATTTTGCTTGAAGTTTTCCAAAGGAATGAAGTTTTGTTTTGTTGAGTAGTGGTTGGGGTGGTGCCTAGTGTTCTACCACTTAGCTACAACCTTAGCTTAGGAATGACATATTCTCAAGAGTGGGAGAATGGAAGGAAAGGTTGAGACAGGGTCTCACTCTGTGGCTCAAACTGGCCTCAAACTCAGGACAATCTTCTGCCTCACCCTACCAAGTGCAGAGATAATAGATGAGAGTTATCACACCCAGTTGACAAATTCTTTGACTTAAGTATATAACATTTTCTCAATCTTTGATCTGATTCAAAATTTTAGAAAAGTTTGAGGTTTTCTTATGGAATATTTAATTTTAATTTTTTAAGAAATGGATTTTTTTTTGGGGGGGAGACAGAATCATACTCTGTAGCCCAGGCAGACTTCGAAGTTATTATGTAGCCCAAACTGACCTCTAACACAGGCAGTCTTTCTCCCCCAGCTCTGAAGTGCTCACATTACACAATTGACCCACCATGCCAGCTACTTCTAGAATTGTTTTAGAGACCACCCATTATAACTGCTTGTAAGACTCCTTAACTTATTGTGTTGCCTTCAGGGAATTATGGCTTACCCTGTCTACTGTCTCAAATGAATTCATTTCCCAAAATAGCAAAGTTTGAATATGCTATTAAAGCACTGGGATTTGGGGCATTGGAGATTGGAGTGCATTTGCTGCTCATGAACAGTAAATCAAAAGTTTTTAAACGAAAACACTTGTGCACTCACATGCTTTCATTATTGATTCTGCAAAAATAATATATTAAAAATTGTAAAAAAATCATCTGGTAAACGCGACTTAAAAGAATACTTGGAAATTTACTGTCAGGTTGGGGAAAAAATGTGACCGCCAGGCTGATTATGGGTGAGGAAGTCAGAAGAAAATGTCACTTTATTGCTTCGAGGTGAAGGAAAATGAAAAGACATGCTTTCCATTCTCCCCTGCTTTCTCAAGATAAAGCTTTTACACTTTTTTATGTTCAGTGATTCAGGGTGGGAGGCACAGAACAAAGCGTTCTCCTCATTTTTCCATCCTGTTTATATTCTAAATTGCCTTTTATTTCATTTAATAAAATGTATCACTCTTGGCCGATAACATTGGAAGATGCAAATAAGTGGCTCTATTTAGAGAAGAAAAATATGAAAATCACCCATCAAAAGCACTACCCTAATTACAGTTAGAATTATTTCACTGTGTTGAAAACTGGTGATTGTCTACCACCAGCAGTTTCAGTGACGTTTGTAACTGTTTAGGCAATGGTTACAGCTTCAGCAAAACCCATCTGCAATGAAAGGAAGTAAAATTTAGGGAAGAATGTAAAATTGGGCATGGAAGTGGGTACCTCTCTTGAGGGGTGAGGCAGGAGGAGCACAAGATGAGGCCACCCTGGTCTATATAGCAAGATCAAGGTAGGCCTGGCTGGTTACATAGTGGAGAACCTCTCTCAGAAACAACTGGAAGACGAAGAAAACAATGTGGCTGGTTGTGTAGCTCAGAAGTAAGGAACTTACCTGCATGCAACAGATAGTGGGTTTAATCTTAAGCACTAAGAAAACCTTTTTTTTACTTTACAGAGACTCATCAGAAACAGATCCCAAGATTCTTTTTCTTTCACATATAATTGATTTGCATTTTGTATTTTATGATTATTTATTTATTTATTTATTTATTTATTTATTTATTTATTTATACACTAGGAATAGAACCCAGAGCCTTACACATGCTACTAAGCACGCTTTTTAAAAAAATATTTTATTGGGGATTTCCTGGGACCACCTGAAGCACAGGTGGTGGTTGTTGGAAAGACACTTTGTAGCAGCTTATATCATATTAAATCATACAGTACTTTGTGTAAAAAAACAACAACAAAACAAAACAGAAAGAAGACCACATGGGTCATATAAGTCCAGCCCTCAGGGAGCCTGACATTTTCCTTGCCCAAAGCACTTGTGAGAAGATCAGTTGGATTTTCTGATTTGAATGCATGTTTTAAATTTTTAAAATGAAAATACTAAATAACAAGATACCTAATATTAAAGAATGGAAATCCAAAAAAATATTTTATTTTATTTTTATTTTTTATGTGTATGAGTGTATTGCCTGCATGCATGTGAGTACAGTTGTGTTGTGCAATGCCCCAAGAGGTAGGAAGAAGGCATTGGATCCTTTGGAGCTGGAGTTATAGATGGTTGTTAGCAACCATGTGGGTGTTGGGAATCAAAGACAGGACCTCTGCAAGAGCAGTCAGAGCTCTTAACCACTGAGCCATCTCTCCAGCCCCACTACCAAGCACTTTTACCACTGAGTTATACCACCAGTGCTTTATCTGGTTTTTTGAAAATTCATTCTGGAAAGCCATGAGTTCTTAGAGCCAGTGCACCTACCTATACCAGTCAACCCCATCCTAGGAGCTCTGATGAAGCCTTAGCCATTTTCTTTCATAAGCTGGGAGAGGGCAGGAGCTGATACACCTAGGTAGATGACTTATTGCTAACAATGTGATGTTTAGCAAGTAAAGACCACAAAAGGCTTTTGACTTGTGGCAAAATTCATTAAAACCACACTTGTTTAGCAAGTTAACTGACTGACCAGTTTTGCTTAGTTGGTATTTTACAAGGCATTTACAAGTCAGTCTCTAGTAATCTGAGCCAGCCTAGTATTATTTTGATGAATTCTATTCCATCATCAGAGAAATAAAATGAGGCATGTTACAGAAATAAAACAAATAAAATGTGTACAACATTTCCTATACATAAGAAAGGTATGTATAACCACTTTAAGAGACTGGCATTTTTGAGGGAAATCTTACAGATAAATTTACATTGTGTTCATGGTTCTGTGTTGAACCCAATTTAACAATGACCATTATGTGTAGAAAATAGCAACTATTGTTGTGGATCTAAACTCTTGGGAGATTAAAAACAAATGAAAACGAATCTAATAAAGCCTTAATGGAAAGTTAGTCAAAGAAATTAACCAGAGCAGAGTAGTTAGAAACAGCAGAAAATTGTTGAATCGTACCATCATACCTGGCAAAGGAGCCTTGAAGTACACAGAGAACTGGAGATTGCTTACTTGTCTAAAAGAATAATTCAAAACACATACATACAGAAAGAGAGAGAGAGAGAGAGAGAGAGAGAGAGAGAGAGAGAGGATTTTTCAGCTGGATGTGTTTGTGAAAGCAAGCAAGCTGTTCACTGCCAACTCCCAATGAAATGGAATTTACTGGTTTTGTGATTTGAAAGTGTATATGTGTTTGCAAGAATTCTGGTGAAGAATTGGGCTGACAGAGTTCGTTTCTTGAAATGAATTTTGGCAGTCTTCAGGATGTTTTATTAGACAGTAAGGCAACAATTTCTCTCTGGGAACTTGCCTCTTCAATTGTAGTAGAAGTCAGGATATATTTCACATGCAAATCTATGTGAAACTTCATGGAAACATTTAACACTTTGAAGTGATGGCAACATCTGGTAACAAGTAGAAACCAGCGTCCTGGAAGCCCTGGATTCATGTTTCCACTTCATCTGAATTAGTCATTTAAAAGGGATTTTATATGTCTTCCTGAGAACTGACAAGGTTAATCTTGGACTAGGGTGTAGTGGCAAGAAATGCCAAAACAGCTTTCTTTGGAAGATTTCTTTGATTATTCCCTGTGAGGTCAAAAAGTAGTTCTTGCAAAGTTTGGAAAATGAGAGCAGAGATGTCTTGAGAGCTGACAGGTTTCTTTCTTGTGGGGCAAGTTCCTTCCTTCAGGGTCTACTTATGTGCCAGGGACTGCCTTAAATACCAAAATAGATTAATAAAGGAAAAAGAAAAAAATTACTGCCCTCGTAGAGCATGATCAATGGTAAGACTTCAGCGCAGTTTGAAGTCATTTAATGGTGTTGTTATTGTTCAGCTTTAAAATAAACTCCACGAAATGCGTCTTGAATTCTCAAATATTTTATCTGATTTGAATAGAAAAAATTGACAATTTGTTTGGAATACAGACAAGAATCCAAAACCTTATAGCGACTGTAAATATTTTCTTTCTGAATTCTCACATTTGTTTGGCGCATCCTTGTTGCACCTATATGGAGGGTAGCTGAGGGCTACTGCCTTAACTTGTGAATTTGTTCTTTAGGATGGGCTCAATTCAATTTCTCTGGGGGAGTGAAAGGACACAGTAGGTCCAGATGAGTGTGTAAAGTCACAAGTTTAGCTCTGTTTTTTGAAGAATTAGGGAGTACTTTGCATGCATTTAATACTCACCACGGAAAATGAATATATTGCTTGGTTATTTTTGCCTCTGTGAGTAGTGCAAGGGCTGACTCAAAGGAGATGACATGATGGTTCCTGTTCTGAAGTAAAATAAGATGACAGGCTGTGCTGGAAAATTCATGTGGTCATGCCCTTATTTGCTCACATCTCTCGTTCATTTCCTTTTATAGAGGAAAACCTATCAAGTCCTTCTCATTCCTTTTCTTAAATTTACCTCTTGTATTTCCTTTCTCTCACCTTTTTTATTTTTATGTCCTAAAACTTTCATTCTAATAATGTGTAATTTGGTTGGCTCAAATTGTGCTTTGCTTTTTTATTTTTGTTTTGTTCTCTCTCTCTCTCTCTCTTTCTCTCTCTCTCTCTCTCTCTCTCTCTCTCTCTCACACACACACACACACCACACACACACACACACACACAGTCTCCCTGTAGCCCCAGCTACAGGAACTCACCTATGTAGACCAGGCTGGCTTTGAACTCACAGAGATCTGCCTGCCTCTGCCTCCCAAGTGCTGGGTCTAAAGGTCTGTGACACCACTTCTGGCTCAAATTGTGCTTTGTAATAGCTTGCCTTAGAACTGTCATAGTGAACGGGCCTGTGAGCTGACTCAGTGGTTTAAGAGTGCTGATTGCTCTTGGAGAGGACCCAGGTTCGATTCCCAGCATCCACATGGTGGCTAAGAACCAGGCATGGTGGTACAAGCCTTTAATCCTAGCACTCGGGAGGCAGAAGCAGGCGAATTTCTGTGAATTCATGGCCAACCTGGTCTATAGAGTGAGTTTCCAGGACTGTCTGGGGCTATAGGGAGACCCTGTCTAAGTAAAAAAAAATGTCACCAGTGAGGCAATGATTCACTTTTAAGGATATATATATATAATATAATATGTAATATTATATATATATATATATAATTATTAGATATATGTGTTTTGTTTTGAGAGAAAGCTTGGCCTCAATTTACCTATATAGCAAAAAATGAATTTGAACTTTTGATTCTCCTGCCTTCACCTTCCAAATTCTGGGATTATGGGTACACACCACCATCCCTGGTTTATTCACACTGGGTCTTAAACCAAGGGTTTGTGCACCCTAGGCAAGTAGTCTACCAATTTGAGCAACATCCTCCATTCTATATTAACATTATTAATATGTGTTCACAATGTCAATATATATATATATATATATATATATATATATAATCACTCAATGATACTTGAGGGTGTGAAAGGCATTTTTTTCATAAATCCTGTTTTTTTTTTTCTTTTTTAGTTTTTTCCTTTTTTGGTATTTTTGAGGCAGGGTCTCCCTTTTAGTACCAGATGACCTGGAGCTGGCTCTGTAGACCAGGCTGGCCTTGAACTCACAGAGATCCACCCATCTCTACCTCCCGAGTGCTGGGATTAAAGGTGTGCGCCACCATGCCCGGCTGAATCCTAATATTTCTTGATACCACTATCTAGCATGGTGGCTTTTGTGGGTTTTTTTTGGGGGGGGGATTGGTCTTTTTGAGACAGGGTCTCCCTTTAGTCCCAGCTGGCCTGGAGCTCACTCTGTTTACCAGGCTGGCCTTGAACTCACAGAGGTTTGCCTGTCTCTGCCTCCCGGGTGCTGGGGCACTGGTGGTGGCATTGGTGGCTTTTGTAAAAAACACATTCAAGCTGGGTGGGATGGCATATGCATTTAAATCCCCTCACTCAGCAGGCAAATCTCTGTGACATGGATGGCAGACCATACTACATAGCTGCATTCAAAACACAACAGAGAGTGAAGGGAATTGGTCCAATAGATGATGAGAAATATCATTGAACTATATCAAATTCCACATTTTTACCAACCTTTATGAAAGCGTCATTTCTAGAGTTTTCACAGTCTTAGTCTTTGCAATTATCTGGAAAGGCTTTAAAATACTTCTTCCTTTTTAAAACTATGTATCTGTGAGAAGCCAAACTGTTTTTTCCTATACAGAAAGCAAAGGACAAAGCACAAAAAAATTAAATGTCAGAGCAGAAATGAAAACCCCATGCTCTTATATGGAGTTGAAGAATGTAAACACATTGCAACAAACGTCAAACTGAGTTCCGAAGTCCAATCAATATGACTCTCGCTCAATTTGCTTTTTAAAATAATCACTTTTTATAAGCTGCTGGACATGTTAGCATATGTAATGGGCTATATTATGATTTTCTAATCATAATATGAGCATGCTTAGGCATTTTCCTAGTTGTAATTTCTAATATAATAGTTACATTGTTCTTGTGTACGTATCAGAGAGTACTTTGTGAACTTCATGTTGAAAGTCACAATGTTTGGAAATCATTAAGTTGGTCAGATTTTTGTAGTTGTTTTTGTCCCTCCCCTTTCCCCTCTCCCCCTTCCCTTACTATTTTTCTCATTCCTTTCTTTTCTTTGTTCTTTTTTTAAATGAGAGACCCTCAAGGTAGAGAGATGGAGAGTACATGAGTTATTTCTTCATATGTTTTCATTAGCTAGAAAGAGAACACAGATGTCTCAAATCAGACTCTGCCTCATGTGGAGTTCAGGTAACTATTTTTGGAGAACTTGTATTTCAGACTGAAAAAAAGCTAGGAGTGGTGGTACACACCTGCAGTCCCAGCACTTGGGAGTCTAGAACAGGAGAATCATAAGTTTGAGGCTAGCCTGCACTACAGAGCAGGACCCTGGGTCAAGTGAAAATGCCCTTGATGTATTTCAACCTCTTGTTTTAGTGCATTAGGATAAAGTACATAATTTAATACACAATTAGAATCCTGCTTCATTTTAAAGGAGATTACTTTGCTGCCGAAGGAAAGAGCTCACAAATATGTACTGGGGAAACATCCCACATAATGTTAAAATTAGGATATGTCCGTTTTATTTTTCTCCGATATGAAAAAATATTCCACAGGCTAGAACTGCAGGACAGTGCACAGCAATTGCCTAGCGTTCTTACATCCTTATTGGTCCCAAATGCTGGTATTACAGGCGCACATCACTACATCTTACTACCCCTCCTTAATTTGTTTCTTTTTAAAGCCTTTTAGGGAGTGCTCTTCCTGGCCTTTGAATAATGAAAATTGTTCCACTGTCTCACACTAAATAAATTATAGCATCAATTTAAGAATGAGAGTCTGGACCAGTTATGGTGGCACACACCTTTAATCCCAGCACTCTGGAGGCAGAGGCAAGTGGATCTCTTTGAGTTCAAGACCAGCCCGGTCTATATAGTAAGTTCCACGACGGTTGGAGCTACAGGGAGACCCTGTCTCAAAAAAGACAAAAAAAAAAAAAAAGACAAAAACAAAGATAGAAAGTCTGACTGTTAATGGCATTTGATTTTGGTTTATTATTTGTTTGTTTGTTTGTTATTTGTTTTGGGAAGGTCCCCCCCTTTAGAACTGGGAATTGAACCCAGAGCCTCCTGCATGGTAGGCAAGTGCTCTATCACTGAGCTACATCCCCAATCATTTTAATTTTTAATATTTATTATTTTTCTTTTATTTTTTTGCATTTCATATACATCTTGATTGTATTCAGACCCCCTCTCCTAGCTGCACTCTCCTATACCCCCCACACCACCAGTTTCATGCATTCTGTCATATATTGAGTCAAGTTTTTGTCTTCAATTGTCCCTCAGTATGAGCTCATCCATTGAGTTCATTTCTTTTTCATTTTTTAGAATATCAAATTTATGTTCTTATATATAATTACATGTTCTTAGCTTCAGGAGTATAATAGTTCAGTTTAGTTATTATACTTCTTTCTATTTCTTTTTTGTTGTTGTTGTTCTCTTTCATTTTTTATTACTCTGAAATATAGATATATACACTCAACATATATACCAAAATGACAGAGACTGAAAATAAGCTATGGGTTAATTCCAAAACACGTTTGGGAATTCACATTTTAACAGTAATTTTGCATTCAGGCACAAAGAAATATAACTTTACATTCCCATGTTACATAGCAAGTTAATGTATATTTTAATGTAATTTCAAAGAAGGGATTGATTCTCATAAATGTTAGAACTTGGAGAAAATAAGCCGTGCGTGATGGTGCACAACTTTAATCCTAGCACTTGAGAGGCAGAGGCAGGAGGATCTCTGTGAGTTCAAGGCCAGCCTGGTCTACAGAGTGAGTTCCAGGACAGCCAGAGCTACAGGGAGACTCTGTCTCAAAAAGAACAACAACAACAAAAAGAACTTGGAGAAAATAGAGACATAAATTTCAAGTTGTAACTATAGTAGCATCAGGTTTGACTTACATGTAAGAGTTTGGTGCTAGGATCCACAAATGAGGGACACCATGCTTCGTTTATTTTTCTGGGACTATGTTACTTCACTTAGTATAGTGGCTTCTAGCTCCATAAATTTACCTGCAAATTTCATGATGTCATCTTTCTTTACCACTGTGTAAAACTCTATTGTGTAGATGTACCACATTTTCATTATCCACTCATCAGTTGAGGGACACTTGGGTTGCTTACAGCTCTTTGCTATTGTGAACAGAGCTGCAATAAACATGGTTGAGCATGTATCTCTGCAAGATGATTAATCAGAAGTGGTATGACTGGGTCATAATATTTATTTTTAATATTTATTCTTTGAGTACTTACACTCACATATGTTTGGGTGACCTCAGAGGCCAGAAGAAGGCATCAGATTCTCTGGAACTAGAGTTACAGGGGGTTGTGACCTACTATCATGGGTGCAGGAAACCAAATTCCTGTCCTCTACAAGAGCAGGAAGTGCTCTTAACTATGGAAGCATCTCTCCAGCCCCCTCAACCATTATTATTATTATTTATTTTTTTTTTTTTGGTCTTTTCTTCGTGACAGGGTCTCCCTGTAGCCCCAGCTGGCCTGGAACTCACTCTGTAGACCAGGCTGGCCTTGAACTCACAAAGATCCGCCTGCCTCTGCCTCCCAAGTGCTAGGATTAAAGGCGTGCGCCACCATGCCCGGCTTTCCCCTCAACCATTTTATCTTGAGACAGTGTTACCCAGGCTGACAGACTTGTGATCCTCCTCTCTCATTCCCATTCTGGCTTGCCCTCAGTAGATGGGATTACAGGATGCACCACCACATGTGGCTTATTTCCTCTTTGTTTTTTGGTTTGTTTATCAACCTTTTTTGAAACTACAGATTGAACCCAGGAGCTATGTAAGCACTACAGAATTTCTCTACCACTAAGCGATGTCGCAAGCCCGTTTTCACTTTTTATTTTGAGGCAAGGGCCCAGTCAATTGCCTAGGCTGTCCTTGAACTTCTTCTATAGCCTAGGAAGGCTTTGAACTAGTCATCCTTCTGCCTCAGCCTCCCTCCCCAGTAGCTGTGGTTACAGGCTTTTAATGTCTTATCAAATGCCTTACAACTGGCCAGCTATAGAAGCAATGTTTATGCTCCCAATTTCAATGCTAAGTAAAAAGGGTAAGAACCAGCTAATAATGTTTATGCTCACATGGGGCAATGTGTGTTTACAAAGGTGGACCATTACTGTGTGATATTGCAGAATGCTGAAAGGAGGGTATTTATTTTTTTCTCTCCAAATATGAAAAAAAAAAAGCATTAGAGGTGCTTAGGATGTAACATAGTATAAGGCCCTTGACTAGCATACACAAGGCCCTGCGTTCCTTGCTCAGTGCAGGGGAAAAATGAAAGGGAAAGTAATAAGAAAAAAAGTCACAAACAGCAGATCCACTTGATTGTTACCACTGATAAATCTAGGGACTAGAGAGATGGCTTGGCAGTTAACAGCACTTTCTGCCCTGTGGACCTGAGTTGGACTCCCACCACTCTCAGACTTTTTGTAACTCCAATTTCTGCCCCCTGAGGACACCAAGCAAGCCTGTGGTACTCATACATTAAGACAATCAGCCACATAAATAATATAAATTATAATATTTTCTTAAAAATTGACATGTCTGTGCAACAGAAAGTTTGTGTTGCTAATAATGCTTCTAGTTTATATTTCTGAAATATTCCAACATGGGTCAAAATTACTGTAGAATAACAGTTTCCTGCCTATTCGCTTGGAACTTGCTTTGTATGTTAGATCCCTGTTGCATGAGTGCTTCGCTTACAAAGGATTCAAAATTTTAAGTCACAAAGTTGAATGAAATTTCATTTCTTGAAAGGAAATTAGATCATGTTGTCGAGGTATGTCATAAGCCCAGTGGGAAAGGCCTGCACAGCTCCCGTCACACAGAGAAAGAATATACCTAACACTGGGTGTGGTGGAAAGTGTGACATTTGAGTCAAGATTGGAAGAGGCCTTCAAAACACAATGTCTAGATTTTATATCCTAACTACATATTACACTGATGCGTATGTGAAACTCTCATGTGACACTTTGGGTGTGCCTTTTTTTTTTGTTTTCACCTTGAAGGGTGTGTGTATCTTTAAGTCTGTGGGAGTGAACCTTATTGTTTTGTTTGTAACTTCTGAGAGAGAGCTTACACATGCTTTCCACTGGCTTTCCATTCATCATATGAATTTGCAAAGTAATGTGAAACTCGCTTTCATTCTGTGGCCTGCTTGTAAAAACGTAAAACGTATTACTCAACCCTTGCCACCATCTTCTATTCCCAAGCCAATATCATTACCCATAGTAAAAACAGGTTCTATTCATACAGTCATCAGCATGTATAGATGCAAACACAGACACACTCACCTCCCAACCATTCGTTCACTCCCCACCCCTTTCAGATGATAAGAGAGAAGGTTACAAAGTGAATCACAGAGAGAAAAGCTGGTTGCAGAACTTTGGGGGAAATACATGCATACATACACTGGTGGTGTTCTTTTGGGAATTTTGTTTTTCTTGTGACCTAGGACTTCTAAAATATTAGGCAAGAGATTAACATTTGAGTTTGCTAAAAACAAAAACAAAAAAACATAAGATGACCAAAGAAGTCAGGGATGCAGTTATATAACCAGCTGGTAATCTTGTATCTAAAAAAAAAGATTAAAATTGTCTTCTCAAGCAGCGCATTGTTAGTTCAAACAATAATTTACTCAGTGATGATGTTACATATCTGAAAAAGATAGTTATGTAGCACTGGGGACAGACCCTTCTAAATGATTTGAGGCAATGGGCGTGGCTGAAGAACGGATCAGGCTGGGAAAACCCAACATTCTGGTCTGACTCTGCTGCCTTCTTAACTGATGCAATTAATTGATTAATTAAAAGAAGACCTGGGTTTGATCCCCAGCACTCACGTGGCGGCTAACAACCAGGGAAATCTGGTGTCATCTTCTGTCCTCCATGGGAATTGCATGACGTGGGTGCACTTATATCCATACAGGCAATACACTCATACACATAAAATAAAAATTCTAATAAAATATTTTAAAATATACAATAACTCTCAGCAGGTAGTGGTTAATGATGAGGACAGAACACTTTCTGCTTATTAACTGGGACTGTCTGGTGATGGCTCCTTTTCAAAAGTGAATGCCCTATGAGTCACTTCCATCTAAGGGGAAGGTAGTGGAGAGTAAGATGCCTCACTTAGTTTTATCTTTTTCAGAAAAGACCAGAGTATCTATGGATTCATTTTATTTCCTTCTCAGAGAGGAGATGGAGCAGATATTAGGAAGCACGTTTCATCTCAGGCAGATCATCATACTGTCCACCACTTAGTGAACAACATGATGGACCCTGACACTCTTATAAACTTGACTTCCTGGGCAGCCTTTACAATTTGAAATTAACTCCTATATTACAGATAGGAATCTAGGGCTCAAAGAGGCTAAGTGATTTATTCAAAGTCACAAAAACTTAAATAGGGACAGACATCTAAAGTTTTAATCCTTCCTCTCAGATTGTTCATTTACTAGTTTCTGTAAAGAAATGGTGCTGTGAGCCTAGCCCCAAGACTTCTATTGGTTTTTCTCTGCTCAAGCATTTTATTTTATTTTATTTTATTTTATTTATTTATTTATTTTTGTATGTGTATGAATGTACTGTCTGCATGCAGGTCTGTGCACCCGTGTCGTGCAATGCCGCGGAGGTCAGAAGAGGGTCTCGGATTCCCGTGGAACTGGAGTTCTCCTGGAATTGGAGTTACAGACGGTTCTTAGCCGCCATGTGGGGCTGGGGATCGAACCCAGGTCCTCTGCAAGAGCGTCGGTGCTCTTAACCGCTAGGCCATCTCTCCAGCCCCTGCTCAAGCATTTTAATAATAAGAATAAGAGCAGCTATCACACCTAGTGTTACTATGTACCAGCTATGATCTAAATTTATGGCATATATTAAATCATTTACTACTCTCTACAATGTATGAAGTAGTTCTTATTACACTGAGTAGTTATTACTGCGAATACTTGCACTGCTTGAAATGGAACTTAGGGTACCTTGCATGCTAGGCCAGCATTGAGCCACAGCCCAAAGTAGTTGTGGTTGTCAATGTGATGGGTGAAAAAAGCAGGCAGAAGAGATTAAACAACTTGCTCAAGACTACACAGAGCTGGTAAATTGTGGAGCCAAGATTCTTCCTGCATCTGATGCCAGAGCCCTTCACCAGTATAGTGCTTTCTTTCTGCTTTTTCAATAGAAAATTATTCCATTCAGCAAGTACTGGCTTAGCTCTGATGTGCTATGTTGATAGAAAATGTGATTTGTACAAGAGCTTACAGTTCCATAATAAATGCTCCACCAGCTACAACATGGATGTTGTATGTGGATTGGAATGAATAATGAAGAACATAAGAGTCGGGTGATAGTTAACTTGCCTTCCTATGTAAGGTACTTGACTGTGGATGAGAGGTTTGGGCACTGGGGAGAAATTGTTCTTTGTGTTCTAAAATAAGCAGGTTACTTGGCTACTGTTCAAACTCTAAATAGGTATATGGGTTGTAGCGCTTTGACCTGAACCAACTTGAAATTCCCTTGGTTCCTTCTCTGATTTTAAAAGGGGAGCCATGGTGAAAAAATAAAGTTTTCTCTCGACATCGTGTAAATTTCTTAAATCCCTGGCAAAGAACTGAGAGGCTGACAGGAAGGAGATTCGTAAGTATTGTATCATTCCATTGTCAGGGTGTTCATTTGCTAGCAGGAAGTGTTGTGACTTGCTCTTTAAAGATGCAATTGTAAGAAGAATGCTGGGTTTCCAGATTTCAAGTTCTGGGTGTGGGAGAAGGTTCTATTGGTGCTTCAAGAAAGGAAACAGGTTTGCTCCGTCTCAGAAGGGTAACTATTTTAATATCTTGGTAGGCTGTAGCTTTTAGTTCACTAAATATTTAAGTTGAGCTTTCCTTTAAAATACTTGAAATTCCAATTTTCTATTTGGGTGAACATTTGGAATCACTTTCTGGATATTATTTGTTTGAGTACATATTTGTTGTAAGAAATTTTTGAAGTTTAGAACTTAATCTGTTCTTTGTCTACTCTGTTTTTTTCCTATTTAAATATTGGGAATGTTCTATAAATGTTGTAATTTTTAAGTTGGTTTCAAAGTCTTATTTATTGAGACCTATTTATTTGTCAAGTTAGATGCCTAAAAGTTTAAATGATAGACATTATTATCTCTAGTTTTTGGTGGAGGGGAGAGGAGATGGGATTGCAAATGCATTTGATCCTTGCTAAGGGTTTTGTTATTTTTTTGTAATTCTGTGACAAACTCGAGGTGGCTTGTTCTGCCAGAACGTGTCACAACTAGATGAGTATCTCTGCTCTTGCAAAGTAGCTTATTTCAAACAGTTGTCTGATATCTACAATTCACAAAGTACATGATTTAGGTGGCACTGCTGAAACACAGCAGTGGTAATGATTTCCAGTGGTCACTTACAGCAGGGATTTCGATCATACAAAGAGGGTCATGGGAATTTTATTTCTTCAAATTTCTGACAAAATGAATTATAGACAAAAAAAAAGAGTAAATCTTGAGTCTGAGCTAAGCATCACCTATACCAAGTTTTACTGCATAATAAAAAGTGAAGTATGAAACAGAATAATCTCCTGTTTTTAAGATGAGGACAGCATCAGAATGTACAAGTGCAGGTTTGTGATACTGCAGCAGGCGTTTTCAATGAGGAATAGATGAGCTTTCTGCTTAGCTGGAAGAGGAGCATGAAATTGTGTTTCTAATGATTTCTGAGTTGTAGGCAATAATACTTCATAGTATTTTCGTTTTAAGTTGAAGTATGTATGCTAACGAGTCGGATCTTGTACACACATGCATATATACACACATCCATGAAAGCTGCCCTTGGCTTTACTCAACGTGTTAATTCTCATAGGAAAAGAGGGTGGAAATACCCCTCAGGTATGAAGGTCAATTCGTTTCACTAGCAGAGGCTTTATTTTTCCACAATTGACAGAGGGCATAAAAATTAGTTTATGAAATACAGGGAGGAATTAAAGCCCTCAAAAGGGCCCCATTTCAATCCAAAGAATTAATACATATTAGTTTGCTTTTTATTTTTTATTACTTCTTTATTTTTTTTTCATTTTTTAACAATAAGTAATAATTTATGAGTACGAGCATCCTTCATGTAAAACCAATTTGCAAGCAGTTGTGCCCAAACCCACACAGCCCAAGGGTCCCACCATCCAGCTGGGGGGGGGGCTTGTATGTTCAGTCAAGTTGATCAAATAAGTGTCCAGACTATATTGCTGTAGTTTCGCCATTCATCCCAATCGCAGCCCTTACATTCTACCACGCCCCCTCTTCCACAGATTGTTCCCTAGGCTTACAAAAGGGGCACAGGTGGACGAGAAGCAAAACAGTCTACTTTCTCTGGAGCTGTTGTTTTGGACTCTGGTCAATTCTGGCTGTTTCCTTTCATGGGCTGGCAGTTTGTCCAGGAATAACCTTTCAATCCTACTAATGAAGCACAATTAGATATATAGGTATTTAAACAGTACTAATTGTTATGGTAGGTTACTTTGGTATAGACACAGATGTTCGGATGGTATGTTAATCCATGAATTACATTTTTTTCTGTAAAATATGACAGGTCTTACTGTGGCTTATAACATCTCCTAACCACTAGAGGATGTAAGCTTGTGGCATCAGCTATGGGTTAGTCCTCCAAGGAGAGAGCTAATAGCCAATTAGATTTGGGATATACAGACATATGGCTGCCACTGCTGCACAGTATTTCCAGGCAAGTGAGGTGTAGCTGACGCTGACGGAGCAGTCTTGCTTGACTCAGGAAGAGATTGAGAAGCTCAAAAAGGAAATATTAGTTTGCTTTTTAAAGACAAGGAAAGAAAAGGTGGTTTTGTTTAGGCCTTTTGAGCTTGACATACCTCTATCAATATTATGACTTGTATTAAATACCTACAAAACTTTGGCAATCAAGCATTTAAGGAATGTCTTCACTGTAAGTTGAATGTTGCTATTATTGATAAAATTATTAACTTATTTTTAAATATCCATTGTTTTTAGATCTTATCGGTGTTTATTAAGTACCAAAAGAGGAAAGGAAACTTTTACTTAAAATGGAAATATTTGAGGTTCCTTCAGGAAATGACACAGTTGGGCACCCTTTGGGATTTGAGTGACTCACAAGTATTAATGCTGAAAAAGATCAATTAGAATCTAACTAACTTTAGCATGGGCTAGAAATATTTCCAGAAAAAATAAATTACTTTTTAATTTATTTTTGTGTATATGAGTGTTTTGCCTACATGTAATAAGTACACCACATGTGTGTGAAATGCCCACAGAGTTCAGAAGAGGGCGTCAGATCCCCTGGATGATTGTTAGTGACTATGTGGGTGCTAGGAACCAAACCTGGGTCCTCTGCAAGAACAGCCAATGTTCTTAACTACTGAGCCATCTCCCCAACTCCTGTAGCTCTAAAGGCGTAGGCCAACACACCAGGTTCAATTTCTTTCTTACTAGATACATAGTATTGAAATGATGAGCTGTATGCATTTGGATTACAAATAATTCTAGATAGGAAAAGCATGAGGAGTAGGAATGAACAGAAAATAAATGAACACTTTATGAGTAAATCCTGATAAAAGTAGAATCTGCGATGGGCTTGGGAATGTTTATACTCTTTTATTTTATATATTGAATGAGCACAAAATTTAAGCATAGCTTCATTTTAGAGTAGTTTATATTTATTTGAATTAACTTTTTTTTTTGGTCTTTTCGAGACAGGGTCTCCCTGTAGTCCCAGCTGCCCTGGAACTCACTCTGTAGACCAGGCTGGCCTTGAACTCACAAAGATCCGCCTGCCTCTGCCTCCTAAGTGCTAGGATTAACGGCGTGCACCACCACGCCTGGCTTTTTTTTTTAATCTTTTTATTTATTATTTTTTATGTGTATGAATGTACTTGTCTGCATGTAGATTGGTGCACCCGTGTTGTGCAATGCCACAGAGGTCAGAAGAGGGCTTCGGATTCCCCTGGAACTGGAGTTAAAGATGGTTCTTAGCCGCCATGTGGGTGCTGGGAATTGAACCTGGGTCCTCTGCAAGAGCAGTCAGTGCTCTTAACTGCTGAGCTATCTCTCCAGCCCCTACATTTCTTTTAAAAAAGGTCTGCAGAGCTTTTTTTTTTAAAGATAAGTTCTCACTAGGCATCCCAGACTAACCTGTAAGTGATGGTCTTCCCTCCTCTGCCTCCCCAGTTCTGGGATCACAGGTATATGCCCAAATCCCCAGCTTTGGATAAGGTCTTTGAATCATAACTGTCCTTCTGAAAAACATCCTGTTAACTCCTGAACTGTTACCTTGGTTGGACTCAACAACCGTCTTCCTCTTTGCTTCCCTTGCACTGAAGACTTCTTCGCTCTACAACTGCTTCTCACTTTGCTCTTGCAACTCTTTTGTTTTCTTTTCTACCTATCCAAGTCATACCCAACCTACAAGCTTTTACAGAAGACTCTTCTCTCCTGAATGCCTGCTTCCCAATGACTCCATCTCCCTCTGATCTTTATCTTCAACTCCCACAGAATTTGGAATCTTGGCACAAAATTTAGCAATTTAATTATAGACTTCCTCCTCTAGATATGTAAGTGGAGGACAGTGTGGCTGGGACATGCATCATCTTACCTGATCCAATTGATGGGCCTCCTTCACGTAGCTTCTCAAGTTTGATCCAGCTGCAATGTTCCAAGGGTAGTGATAATTCCTTGCATGCCCAATATTGAGTGATCACAGGAATTACAACTTGAAAGCTACATTTTTAGGGTTCTAGAACTATTTATTTATCTATCTATGTATTTATTTATTTATTTATTTTTTAAATTTTTTAATTAATTTTTATTTATTTCTGTATGTGTACGAATGTACTGTTCTGGCATGCAAGTCTGTGCATCCCATGTGGTGCAATGCCGCGGAGGTCAGAAGTGGGTGTCGGATTCCCCTGGAACTGGAGCTGAGTTTCTCCTGGAATTGGAGTTTCAGATGGTTCTCAGCCACCAATGTGGGTGCTGGGGATCGAACCCGGGTCCTCTGCAAGAGCGGTCAGCGCTCTTAACCGCTAGGCCATCTCTCCAGCCCCGTATTTATTTATTTAAAAGGATTCTCAATGATCCCAGGCTGGCTCAAATTCAATTTCTTCAGAAATTAAGCTCTTAGCAAATATTTTCATGATATTGAGAAACACAAACAGTTGCCGGAAAATATACATAGGAGCCCTGGTAACTAATATTAACTTGGTCCCATTACTTCAAGGATAAAAGAGTCACTTAAACATTAACTGATTTGACAAATTCTGTAGTTTGATAAAATATACAAAATATAGACAAGTCGAGCAAAGACTATACATGACGTTCTATAATTTCCAAAATATCGAATTAAAATAGGCTTTGACTACTAAACACCCCGTACTCCGAAAATTCAGTCCAATGAGGCTGTTGGGTTTATAGCTCAAGTGGTAAAGAAAAATCTTAGCACTTGAGCCTTAGCCACCAAAAAGAAAAAAAAAAAAAAAAAAAAAAAAAAAAAATAGAAAAGGGAAAAAGCACACAGCTATTTCCCTTACAGTACATTATTCTTCTGTTATAAGCTTCTGTATCACTATATTGCACATTGTTTAATTTCAGCCTCTTGAATGCCCAGTGCAGTGAATGACTACTCCTATTTCATTAGTGCTAATAACTTAGTTTTAATATAAACACAAGCAAACATTGAAGCATCTATGTGGTCACTGTTTAGAATAAGATTCTTTCTCTCCTAGGACTTTTTTCAAAGAGTAAGAGGCAGGGAGTTTGTCTCCATTTAGAAAACTCTCCTAGAATCTTGGTATAGCTGTCACGTTAATAGCTTAAGACATCATGTTCATTCATGCTTTGAAAGTCAAAAGAAGGCAGTCAAATCTCAAATGCCTTAACACCAATCTTAACCTTCCATTCCAGAAACACTGGGAAAGTATTTTTATTGTTTACTAATTGTAGGACATTAGCATCCTTAAAATTGTTTCTTTGGGGCTAGGAAGATGGCGCAGTGGGTAAAGTATTTCTGTTGTAAGCTTGAGGACCTGAGTGTGAATCTCTAGAACTCACATAAGGTTGGACAGAGTCAGTTACCTCAGTGTTCCTAAGGCATGACAGTGGAGACAGAAGAATACCCAAGAGCTTTAAGGTCAGCTAGCCTAGTGTGAAAAAAGAGACTTTTTCTCAAAGTGGTCTTACACTGGAGTTTGTCCTTCTGACCTGCACATGTATGCTTGTGTGCCCCCCAATTGCTTATTTTTTGGTAAATTCTTGAAATTTTTATTTTTCTTATTTTTTATTTTATTTTATTTTATTTTATTTTATTTTATTTTATTTTATTTTATTTTTTGAGACAGAGTCTCCCTTTAGTCCCAGCTGGCCTAGAGCTTACTATGTAGACCAGGCTGGCCTTGAACTCACAGACATCTGCCTGCCTCTGCCTCCAAAGTTTTGGGATTAAAGGCGTGCACCAATGCACCAAGCCTAAGACGTTTCTTAGCCACCATGTGGGTGCTGGGAATTGAACTCAGGTCCTCTGCAAGAGTAGTCAATGCTCTTAACCGCTGAGCCAACTCTCCAGCCCCCAAATTTTTATTTTTTTACCAGGAGGCATTAGTTATATATAATAGGTTTCATTATGATATTTTCATATATGTTATACATGTTTATGATATATTTAATCATATTCTATTACTGTTTTGAGACAGGCCCTCATGTAGCCCAAGTTGGCTTGGAACAAACTACGAAGCTAAGGATGACTTCAAATTTCTGCTTCTCTTCTCTCTGCTTTCTGAGTACTGGGATTACAGATGTACCCCATGATGCCAGTTTGTGTGATGCTGAGTATTGTGCATGCTAGGAGAGCACTCTACCAACTAAGCTATATCTCTACTCAAACTCCCCCACCAGTTGCTTTTATGTAGTCAACATGAAGAACAAAATTCTATAGAAGCAATATTCAACCTGTATAAGAGACTTTACTAACAATGTTATTTTTCATGTTTACATCCTCTGATAGATAATTCTGACATTTCAGCAGGAAATTGTAAAGGTAAACAGAGGACATCTTTAGATACTCCAAATAAAACTAATAACACTTGCTCTTTAGGTATGGCTACATAGGATACTTGGGATGTACAGTATTAAGAGCTAGAAAATTAAGCCACTGGCTTATAGAACATAAATTTGGATATATTTAGCTACTAGGTCTCTATGGTTAATTCTAATTAAAATAACGTATAAGCTAGGCCTGGTGGTGCAGGACTGTATTCCCACTTACTTGGAAGGCTGAGGCAGAAAGATGCCAAATTCAACAATAGTCCGGGCAACTTAGCTAGAACATGTATCAAAATGCCCTGGTTTGATCATTACTATCACAAAAACTAGTGCCTGGAGTGGTGATGCACAACTTTATACCCTTTTCTGCTTCTTCACTATAAGTAACCAGTGAAACAATCTCAAATTTTCTTTTTCAATTTTTGTTTTAAGATAGAGCCTTGCTTCACGTATCCTAGTCTGGCCTGAAACTCACCATGTACCTGAGGATGGCTCCCCAATCCTCTCTCCTCTCCCTCCCAGTTTTGGGATTACAGGCATGGTCTATCACACCCAGCCCTCTGATTATCTGTTTGGATGATGTTAGAGATACATCACAGGATCAGAGTTATTAGTAAGCCCCTCTCCACATTCCAGTAAGATCCTCTCAGTCTGGTGACTATCTACTTCTCTCTATGTCTATGTCTCTTCCACTTGTCTGTGAGCTCCTTCAATACAGGGAAGGTATCCTACTGAACTTTGTATCTAGGCTTACAACAGGTATATACTAAAGGCTCCTTGAATAAATAAACGTTGTTGGGGTGGGTATGGTAAGTGAGTAGATCTACCTATCAGACAGGCAAGCTAGTCATCTCATGAAGTTTACAAAATGCATCGGCTTGAGCTGAGCAGAGGTCACCTGCCTATAATTACGGAACTCAGGAGAATGAAGCAGCAGGATTGGGAGATCTAGGCCATCTTGGGCCAAACAGTGAGTTTTAACATGGGGTTTGCTACATAAGGAATTTCCGGAAAACATATTAAAAATAAAAATAAACAACAAAAAATGAACAATGCTAAACTAGTTAGACTCAGGGTGTAGGTTAGTGATAGGGTGCTTCTTTAGCAGGCAAAAGGTGCTGGGGTCAATACTTTCCATCCTCAGCACCAATGAATGAATGAATGAATGAATGAATAAATAAATAAATAAATAAATAAATAAATAAATAAATAAATAAATTTGCAAACACTGTTAGAGAAAGTTGCGGGCAAAACCAAATATAATAGTCTTACATTCTTCACATGCAATTGGCCTATGATCATGCTTTACTTATTTACTCTGCTTTCATACTTCAAAGTAGTTCAAAACTCAAGATGTTTGTGATCTTTGCTTTGAATGTAGCTGAAAGTCAAACAGAAGGAGGTTCAGAAACAGATTTTCCTGGCAATAACTTTGGCATACTTATAAACATTTTATCTCTAAAATATGTAACAGGAATGGATCGTGTTTTCAGAAGCTTGTCATTCGTAGATAAAAGTTAATACTTCATTCATAGATAAAAGTTAATACTTCAGGCAAAGGCAAGCAGATCTTTGTGAGTTCAAGGCCAGCCTAGTCTACAGAGTGAGTTCCAGGAACTCATTCCGTAGACTAGGTTCCAGCTGGGGCTACAGGGAGACCCTGTTTCGAAAAGACAATAATAATAATAATAATAAATAATTAAGCAAATAAAAAAAGAAATGTAAGGGGTGGGTGCAGCAATCCCATCACTCAGGAGGCAGAGGCAGGAGGATCTTTGTGAGTTCAAGGCCAGCCTGGTCTACATAGTGAATTCCAGGACAGCTGGGACTATAGGGAGACCCTGTCTCAAAAAGAAGAAAAAAAANAAGAATAAAGCGTTGAGTCAATAATGGATTGGCTGGAGGTTAGTGAAATGTTGGGTAAGATAGGGAGGATTCCGATACTATGGAGTCCAAGATTGCCACGGACATGCAGACTGTGGGAAAAAAAAACGGGATAGGGGTCAATCTCTAGAGGAATAGGGCTTACAGCGCAACTAGAGGGGGGTACTCGCCCTAAATGCTGAAACAGCGGTCTGGGGTGATGGGGGTGGATTGTTAAGAGCTGGGAAGGATGGGGAAGTGAAAGTGGCTGATGAAAGGTTGGGGTTGGGTACTATACAACAGTAGGGACTTGGCCTGTGGGGCACTCAGGAAGATTCACGAGCGACTATGAGGTGATAACGTCAAAGAGACCTCTGGGGTACAAAACAAAGAATCCAAGACAGATTTAACATTCCTCTATCATGGATGGTGAAGAGGCATCAATGAGAACCCCAACGTCTCTATCTGTAGGAGCTAGAGGTGGGTAGCTGATGGGTGGCCGAGGAAGGAAGAGAATCAGAATAGTTCTTAGAAGGTTGTGAGGCCAGTAACGGTTGGGAAGTTTGGGGGGGGATCCCCTACCCCACAATAAATACACATGGGAGTGGCAACAGGGTGGAACAAATAAAAATAAAATAGGGGAGCATGGGAGGTGTTGAATGGTGAGGAAAGAATGTATGGGTTACCATGCAGAAATACATTGGTTGCCATAGGAGTTGACTACCAAAAACGCTGCAGGTCAAAACCATCCAGCCACCGAGGGGTAGGTGGATAAGAAGGCTGAACGCAAGAGTGTCAAACCTGTTGGTTTTGACCAGCCTGGTGCTGATATATGAAGAAAGGTGAATTGGCTTGGTTGGGTGAAGGACATGGTACTAGTTCGGTCGAGGTCCAGGAAAGACCGGCTTGGCCTAAAAGGCCTAACGGGTTAAAAAGGCGAGGTTAAAGACCACGCGCCGAAACAGCTTGAAGTCGTGCTCAATCATTGTAATTAAAAAATAATCAAAGAAAGTGTGATGGGACGATACTACTTGATTAATTGCGACGTGTGCTTGAGACACAGCGTCGAGTTGTGAGGAGATGGTGCGGTTTCGTTAAATGGATGTCACGATCCGACACGTATTAAGGATAGATGAGTGTACCTGGGTTGTTTCTTCTCGGCAAATTAGTTATGACATAAAATGATTACTCATGCACGGGTGCGGGCGAGATAGGTAGGGATTACGAAGGTGCGATTCCTTGACGTTGTTGTCCTTGATGGTCGAGCTATGTACCAATCGCAGTGCGGTACGAAATCTTCAATTAGGTAACACTTCGGGGAGCACGAAGTTATTAAATCTTTAGGCAGCCATCTGATTCGACCGATCTGCCTGCAATTGGTGTCTTGAAGCATTGTCATATATGACTAAGTAAAGTGCCCATGCGAATACTTAACTGGGTGTAATGCGCTAAAGTAGCGGCGATGTGTGCATGTGGGGCTTTATCAAATGCACTAAGAGAAGAGATAGATTGATTTGAAGGGGGACGATGTGTTGGAAGACCGTCTGCCGTGAACTGTATCACCATGACCGCATGGAGTCCTTCAAGGTTAAACCTCACACACTACTATACCTAAATGAGGCATCCGGTCCACAGAGTCTTCGCTCCTCCTCCTCCTCGTCCTCCTCCTCTTCCTCCTCCTCCTCCTCTTCTTCTCCTTCTTCCTCCTTCTTCTCTTCTTCTGAAATACGGGTCTCCCTTTACGCCCTCACTCTGGCTGGAACTCACTATGTCAAAAAGAGTTGGCCTCCATCTCACAGAAACCTGCCTGCCTCTGCTTTCCCAAGTGCTTGGGCTTAAGTCAATTCCCTTACCACTCCTGGTTTATCTTAAAGGTGTTCCCTTCATCATTTTAAATCAGGGTTGGAGAGATGGCTCATCAGTTGGCACTGCTGTTCTTACAGAGGGGACCATGTATTTCAGTTCCCAGCACCCACATGGATTGGCTAAGAACCATCTTGCAACTCACAGTTCCAGGGAGATCCGGAATCCCTCTGTCTGACTCGGTGGCATTGCGTGCAACAGGTGTACAGATGTTAGGGCCCGAGAATCCACACCAGACACAATTTTTTTTTTTTTCGTATGTGTATGAATGTACTGTCTGCATGTAGGTTTGTGCACCTGTGTAATGCAGTGCCGTGGAGGTCAGAAGAGGGTGTCAGATTCCCCTGGAACTGGAGTTAAAGACGGTTTTCAGCCACCATGTGGGTGCTGGTCCTCTGCAAGAGCAGTCGGCGCTCTTAACCGCTAGGCCATCTCTCCAGCCCCCATGGGCCATTCTTAATCCAAAAGATAATTACTGAGACTGTGTCCATGCTCTGAGGAATACAGTAATGAGTAAGTTATAGTTCTACTCTACTAAATCTTGAAGAAAGTAAATTAATTCAGTAAGTTGTTGAAGAGGTTATATAAGATAATGGTTGAGAATACTGAATTTTTTAGTCAGGCTTGGGTTTGTGGATTGGTTTAAAGTGATGTGATCTGAAGTGGCAGCTTCTCGAAATGATACAAGGGAATAACACTATTATCAAGCTTATAGAGACTTTTGTGAGAAATAACTTCCAGAAAGTCTATAAAAAGCACTTAGCATACTCCATATAAATAAGTCCTCTACAACAGTTAGCAGCTAAAAGAAAACTTTTAAATATGTTATTTTATTTAAATTATTATTTTCTATTCTTCAGGCACTGTGATAGAGTATTGGTATATTAGGAAGAATGAAATATGGTCACTTCCATCAGAGACTTTTGGTAAAATGATTAAGTGCTAGTCTTGTAGAAACTATATTTTCTAAATTAAAAATAGACATGTATTAACTGGGCATTGTAGTGCATGCCAGTAATTAAAGCATTCTGGAGGCAGGGGCAGGAGGATGGCAAATTCAAGGCCAGCTTGGCTTATATAGTAAGATCCTGTCAGAAAGGGGGAAAAGAATAAGAGACTGTAAACAAATCAGTGGAAAATTTCTGGAATTGACCACACCTTAGCGTATAATGGGACCTGAAGGAAGAATCCCAGAGTTTATAAGGAAGAATCAAGGGCATTTAGTGACTGGCTCACCCATGAGGAACAAGCTTTATGGACAAACAGTAGTCTCAAATATATTTACCTGGAGACTGAGGAAAATGGGGAAGTTGGAAATGAGGCATGGTTTATTAGGAAGGAGAATTGAAGTGAGGATTGGGAGAGAATACTGAGGCCAAGGGTATGACTCGGTGATAGAACATTTCCTAAAACGCTTGAAGTCCTGGGTTTGATTAATGGTACTGAGAAATAAAGGTCAAAAAAAAA
>VZQC01008589.1:189049-208202 GCA_009823505.1 Rhizomys pruinosus | reverse complement strand
AAAAAAAAAAAAAAAAAAAAAACAAACAGCAGTAAGTTCAGTTTCATCTCCCTTGGCCATATCTGATTTGTGCCTGTAATTGTGTATGTTAGTAGCCCTAGGCTAAAAGCCCCAGCCATCATGTCTTTCTGCAGCTCCAGATAGCATCTTCTCTTTCTGACTCTGACCCTAGAACACTGTCACCAGTGATGTCTATCTGAGAAATTCCATCCCATGCTCTAAGACAAAGGTCACATCACTTTCACGGAAAATGTTCCCTGACACCCATCACTCAGCACAAATGACTATGATGGCTCTAGTAGGATCTCTTTGAGTTTCTAGTTCCCCCAGTACATAATAATCTCTTCTAGTGGAAAAAGCTTTAGAGTCCTAATTGTCTGTATCTGGGGCACCCAACATAGTGCCTAGTACTGGTTTAAGGCTTCAGTGAAGGTTTGACAAGTGAGTGTAGATGAGTGAGCAAGTGTGTTAAACACTTAACTTAAAATCTTTGAAAGTTATTAGGAAATAGGGCACTGTAGTTTGAGTAATCGTAGTAAGAGAAGGTGAGCTTCAGCCCACAGAATGCCACACGCCCATGGAACCTAGAGAATAATGTTGTTGACTTACCTAACTAAGGAGGAGGCAGGGTGGCAGTTTCTGTTGGTACAGATAGGTATGTGAAGTGTAGGTGTTCCAAGGTGCTGCCTGTTTTGAAGGGAAGAAGGTGATAAATAATACCTCCTGCTTGTTGCCCATTCTTCTTGAATTGTTCGCATACAGTTGTGGCTACAGGTTGGATTCCCCAACCCCCGTGCTTTTATAGCCAAATAATACATCATTCTTCCATGTTTTATTCACCCTTTGTTACTTTCTTCTTCATGAATTTTAACTCTGTATTTCCCAGTCTTTAAGTGACCTACTCCTCCTCCCCAGTTCCATTTTTACATAGTATACTAATGGCTGAGAATGAAGTCTATGGCAACTATCCCCTGGGTTGATTGCTCAGGTTTGTTTGTTTGTTTGTTTGTTTTATGATGTTTGGGGAATGAAATCCAAGGTGCTTTGTAGGCAAGCACTCTACTTGAGCAAGAAGCCCCATCATATCCGATTTTTTTTTCCTTTATTTGGCTTGTCAGTTTTAAGAAAAAAAAAAAATGTAGGCCAGTATGGTTGCGAATGCTAAAGGCATCCCAGCACTCCAGTGGCAGAGGCAGGCAGATCTCTGAGTTCAAGGCCAGCCTGGTCTACATAGTGAGTTCCAGGCCAGCTGGGGCTACAAGGAGACCCTGTCTCAAAAAAAGACCAAAAAAAAAAAAAAGTTCCTAATTAAAGTTGATTATCCACGAAGGAGTTTCCAAATGTGCCTCCCTTCCTCCTGACCCTGACTTGATACTGAATGGCACACACCAACTGGCAAGGACATTGCTTAGTGAGCTACATTCTTAAGGTGAATGAATGCCTTAGGAGATGAAAACAAGCACCCCTCCTTCTCTCTCTCAAATAGCTTTCAAACTTTGAGTAATAGTTTCAGGTAGTTGTATGTACACGATTCTCAGCAAAGATTTGTGTCCAGGGTTTACATCTAGTTAAATGAGCCAGTGGAGTGGTTTCATAATTGCTGTATTGTTAGTCAAACGCTGTAATTAGGGATGACTTCATAGGCATAAGATTCCTCTCTGGGTGACGCCCTTAATGCATACCAGTTCTACACCATATCCTTTTATGAAAAAACAAACAAACAAACAAACAAGGGTTGGCAATCTGTCTTCCTATGCCTCAGATGTTTAGGGAGAGAGAGCTTGCTTTTTTTCCACCCTGCTTTCTCTGAACAGAAGACACAGGCCAAGGGAGTTAGGAAGAAAAACAGAACCGAACCAGGGAGTAGAGCAAAAGGGTTTGCAGATTAAAGTTCCCCCCATCCAGGAGCTTTTACTTTTGAGTAGTATTTCATGTACAGAACTGAAATGGAAGAAAATATATTTCTGTTTCTTTGAATAATAGTTCTTTCTCCTGTCATGTAAATAAAGTTCCTTTTTGTGAGAAGACAGACTTGCGGGGGCATTTCAAATTTAGCCTTTTGCCTATCAGTCTCCATTGTGAAATTGGAGATAAACTTGAGTCTTACTGCTTTACTGCTTATTTTGCATTATTGCTCAAGAGAAAATGTGTAAATGATGAGGAATGTGACAATATTGACAACCTGTAAATCATGTTGAAATATTTAAACTAAAATTAGTTTAACTTTTAAAATGTATCACCTGCCTGCACTTCAACTTCTGAGTAGAATTTGGCCTTGTGAAAGAGCCAGATTGAGTCATGGGGAAAATGTGGCTGACAGGTTTTCTTTAGGCCCATACTTCTTAAATTACTTTGACTAAACAATTATAATTTTTATTTTTATTTTTTATTTTTTAAACAGTTTTTCTTTATTTTTATTTCACGTGTATGAGTGTTGTGTCTGCATATGTTTAAGTGTACCCATGTTGTGCAATGCACAAGGAGGACAGAAGAGGGTGTTAGATCCCCTGGAAATGGAGTTACAGACAGTAGTTAGCTGCCATGTGGGTGCTGGGATTTGAACCCTGGTCCTCTGTAAGAACAACCAGTGCTCTTAACCACCAAGCCATCTCTCTAGCCCTGATTATAATTTTTTTTTGGTCTTTTCAAGACAGGGTCTCCCTGTAGCCCCAGCTGGCCTGGAACTCACTCTGTAGACCAGCTGGCCTTGAACTCACAAAGATCAGCCTGCCTCTGCCTCCCGAGTGCTAGGATTAAAGGCGTGCGCCACCATGCCTGGCCCTGATTATAATTTTTATATATGAAGGAGGTTTGCTATACTCTGCAGTCAATAATTATAAGGGACATGAGGCAGCTTTTCATGTACCCCATTTAAAAGGCTCTTAGTAGAACAAATGCCTAATATTCATATTATATATATGTATTATTATATATATGTATATATATATTATTATTATATATATGTATTATATATATTTATATATATAATATATATAAATATATGTTCATATATATTCACAGGTTTGTCACAAGTACCTAGCCAATTTCTTATTCCTCATCTCCTTTCATTGAAGATTTGAAGTTGCTATGTAATGCTCTGTACTTTACCATGTGCCTTCATATCCATTATCTTTAATCTTTATGAGGATCCAGGGGAAACAGGTATTATTTTGTCCATTTTCAAATGAGAACCTGGGGTTCAGAGAGATTAAATAACCTTGCTCATGAACATTCTGTTAGGAAGCAGAACTAGGCACTGATTGCTGTCTTCTCAATTGCACGAGAACACACTCCGCCGTTGGGCCAAGAGTTAGAGCCTGGCACAAGAACTGTGGATGCAAAGAAGTATCCATACGCAGTTATGATGTCAAATTGCCTGTTTTGCTTGTGAACCCATCATTTTATACAACTAATATGTGCTAATGAAAATATTCAATATGGCCTGGGGAAATGGCTGAGTGAATATAGGGATTAGCATGGGGACCCCAGCAGCCACATAAATACCTAGTTGCTATAGCAGCCTACCTGAAATTCCCAGTTCTGTTCTCGGTACTGAATAAGTCAGGCATGAATACCTAAAATCCCAGCACTGAAAGGGCAGGTGGAAATAAGAGGATGAGAAGTTTATGCTCATCCTAGGCAACACAGCAACTTGGAGGGTAGCCTGAGCTGCACGAGACACAATAAAAAAAAATAGTGATAAAAATAAAGTAAAATGACCAAGTTTATGTATAACTGGAGATAAATCTGAGATTCTACTGAATGGTATTTTCACTGAGTGTGCCCACTGAGAAGTTGTCCATCTGTAGGGGCCTTTTAAAATTGTAGTTTAGGGGCTGGAGAGATGGCCTAGCGGTTAAGAGCACCGACCACTCTTACAGAGGACCCGGGTTCGATCCCCAGCACCCACATGGCGGCCAAGAACCGTCTGAAACTCCAATTCCAAGAACCGTCTGAAACTCCAATTTCAGGAGAACTCCAGTTCCAGGGGAATCCGACACCCTCTTCTGACCTCCGCGGCATTGCACGTCATGGGTGCACAGACTTGCATGCAGACAGTACATTTATACACATACAAAAATAAATAAATAAAAAAATTTAAAATAAAATAAAATTGTAGTTTAAAAAGGGATCTGAGCAGGCAAAATCTGTGCTATATATTTTTTCTTCATATCATATGGGTAATGTGCTTTGAAGGAAGCTAGGGGAAGAAAGAAGAATTGGTGAATAATTTGTTCTGCTAAATGTTTTCTTATGTTTGTTTGGTTTGTGTATGCATGTGATAATGGGAATTCCACCGTGCATATGTGGAGGTCAGAGGACAAGTAGTGGGAGTTGGTTCTCTACTTGTACCATGTGGGGTCCAGGATTTGAACTTAGGTCCTCAGGTTTAGTGGCAAGCACCTTTCCCTACTGAGCCATCTCCCAAGCTCCAACTTGTTACTTGTGTGTTTGCTTGTTTATTTGTTCAGACAGGGCTTCATCTAGCTCAGGCTAACCTTGAAGTTACTGTGTAGCCAAGGATAACCTTGACTATTTGATCCTCCTGCTTTCATTTCCCGAGTGCTGGAATTACAAGCCTGTGTCACCTCACATGGCAATTTGTTTCCTTTTGATAAAGTATCTAAAAGATAAATAAAAACATCTTGGGTGGTTTGCTATTATTCTTTTGTGGTTCTGGAAATGGTAGAGCTTTGTACTTACTAGGCAACACATTTAGGGCAGTGAAAATATGTTGTATCACACTATGATAAATACATGCCAGTATACATTTATTCAAACCCATACAATATGTGATACCAGGAGTGAATTGTAATAGACAGGAGGGAGTCTGAATAGTGACGTTCTTTTGTATGTTCATCAGTCATAACAGATGTACCACTTGGTGAGGGATGTTGATGATGGTGGAGGCTATGTGTGGGATTAAGGCTCCTCTATCTTCTGATAAATTTTTCTATGAACTTAAAACTCGTCTAATATAAAATCTACTGAAAAATAAAAGAATAACCAAAACAATGAATGTCACCATATATTTGTATTTATTTTCCTTCAAGAATTTATTTGGGGATTATCTACTGTGATACAGAACACATGTTTATTTTAGGGGTGGGTCAGCAAAGGTTTTGTAAAGGTTGACATTGCAAGTGTTATATGCAAGGAGGCAAAATCAAGAATATTAAATATTATTTTAGCACATTTTTTAAAATTCTAGTCTGATTTTTTTTGAGGATGGAATTTTCTGGGATACTTCACTTAATTGGGGTTGAAAGCTAAAGGGCTCTGTAATGAAAACTGATTTCCAGATTTCTACTGTGTAAACCACATTTTACTTGGGTATTGGCCTAGTTAGCATTAACTGTCAACTTGACACAGCCTGGAATCACCTGAAAATGGATGGTCGATTGAGTGATTGTCTTTTCAGGTTGGTCTGTGGATATGTCTAAAAAGGAATGTCTTGATTAGTAATTGATGTAAGAAGGCCCAGCTCACTGTGGTCCTTACCATGACCTGGGCAGGCAGGTGACCTTGGGCTGTATAAGTAAGCTAGCTAAGCAGAAACATGTGACCAAGCAAGCCATGTTCTTCCATGGATTCTGCTTCAAGTTCCTGATTGAGTTTCTACCCTGACTTCCCTGAATAATGGACTGTCACCTGGAAGTGTAAACCAGATAAATCAGTTCCTATCCTAAGTTAGTTTTGGTCCAGAGAGTTTTATTACAGCAATAGAAAGGAAACCAGAACAAAATTCATTAAAAAAACCCAAATAGTCCAGGTTCTGGCCACAGGATGTAGATTGCCAGCTCTTGCTCTTTTGCTTAAATCCATCAAGTGGGCCCAAAATTGCAAACGGTGTCAACTCAAATAATATAGTGTGTTATGTTCATAATAATGTATATATTAACATACACTTTATGACTTCTATGAAAACCAGACAGATTTGCTTTAACTGATTCTTTACCTCTAAGCTTAAGAGGGGAGTGATTGAGAGTTATCAGTATGCTATGCTGTGAAAGTTGCTTATTTTATATGACTCATTGGCCAAGTCATTTGGACTTTTACTTGGTGCTGGGTACCTTGACATTTCTTTAGATTCTTTGAAAGTAGTTTAAGATTTTTATCCTCAATCTGGTGAGATGACTCAGTGGATAAACTTGCCACCAAGCATGATAGCCAGAGTTGAATCCTTGGGATCCACATGGCAAGAGAGAAAAACCTCCACTAGTTATCCTCTGACCTCCACACTCACACACAGCATATGTATACTTAGATAGATAGATAAACAAAATCATCAATGAATAAATGTAAGAAAAACGTTTAAGGGGCTGCAGACATGGCTCACACTGACTGCTCTTGCAGAGGACCTGGGTTCGATTCCCAGTACCCACATGGTGTGTAACAACCATTCCTAACTGAAGTCCCACTGTTTCTGACACCCTCTTTTGACTCTGGGCAGTGCATGACATGGGTGCACTTACATACGTGAAGGCAATACACTGATTGATACACATAAAATAAAAATAATAAATAAAAATATTTTTAAATTTATCCTTTAAAGGACACAAATTAAATTTATTTTTTAAACATTTTGTTATTTTTATTTATTTTTTAAATTTTTTAATATTTTATTTATTTTTGTATGTGTATGAATGTACTGTCTGTGCACCCATGTCATGCAATGCCGCGGAGGTCAGAAGAGGGCGTCGGATTCCCCTGGAACTGGAGTTAAAGACGGTTTTCAGCCGCCATGTGGATGCTGGGGATCAAACCCGGGTCCTCTGCAAGAACAGTTGGCACTCCCAACCGCTAGGCCATCTCTCCAGCTGCACACAAATTAAATTTAACAGGTCTTAAAAAAATAATAGGCCAGATATGGTGATGCAGGCCTTTAATCCCAGCACTAGGGAGGCAGAGGCAGGCAGCTCTCTGTAAGTTCAAGGCCAGCCTGGTCTACACAGTGAATTCCAGGCGAACTGGGGCTACAAGGCTAAGCACTAGCATCATCTATTGTAAATTAAGTGATTTGTAGGTTAAAATTTATTGTGAAAGTTTAATGAAACAATCCATATAAAGTGTCTGGGCTAATGTGTGACATATAATAAGTGTTTAATAAATTATGACTATAATTATTTGATCCTTTCATGGCCAAAAAAAAAAGAAAAGAAAGATTCAGATATTTGTTTTTGTTTTGGTAAACAAGGACTTGCCGTTTGTTTACTTTCTTTATTATGAACCATAGGTACACGTTCTCACTTATAAAGATTGTTTTGTTAGTTTCAAATCTACTTATTGCTTCCTTAAATGAGGTCTGAGCAAGTGTGCTAATGTTATGTATTCATCAGAGCCGTTTTTAAGCCTGACCCATTTGCTCTCTTTTTAGATCTATACATGGATGAGATGGCTACTACTCAGATTTCTAAAGATGAACTGGATGAACTCAAAGAGGCCTTTGCAAAAGTTGGTGAGTACATTTTGTCCTATAACTAGAGGGCATTTTTATTTGGTATTAAAGTTGTTTCACAAGAAATTTTTGTGAATGTTTAAGCACATGCCCTAGCCTTGGCTACATAGGAGACCAGTTCCAAAAATTAAACCAACTAGAACAAAAGATAGACAGGTAAAATTTTAGAAGTCATACTTAAAATTGTATTATTTTGAGCCAGCAATATGGCTCAGCAGGAAATGATGCTTACCACAAAGCCTGATGACCTAAGTTCAGTCATGGGGACTCACATCACCAAAGGAGAGGATCAACTCCTGTAAATTGTCCTCCGACTTCTATGGATATGCATACACTCCTGTTCTAGTTTGCTTGTCCATTGCTGTGAAAAAACACTGTGACCACTACCAACTTGGGGAGGAAAGGGTTTATTCAGCTCATATCTCCCAGATCATAGCTCATCACTCACGGAGCCCAAGGCAGGAACTCAGGGCAGGAACCTGGAGCCAAGAGTTGAAGCACAGGCCATGGAGGAATGCTGCTTACTGGCTTGATCTCCCTGCCCATGCCCAGCCTGCTTTCTTATACTGTCACAACAACCTGCCCAGGGGTGGTACCACCCACAGTGGGCTGGGCCCTCCCACATTGATCAACAATCAAGACAATACTCCAGAGAGATGGCCTAGTGGTTAAGAGTGCCAACTACTCTTGCAGAGGACCCGGGTTCTATCCCCGGCATCCACATGGCACTGAGAACCGTCTTTGACTCCAGTCCCAGGGGAATCCCTCTTCTGACCTCTGCAGCATTGCACGACACGGGTGCACAAACCTGCATGTAGACAGTACATTCATATACATAAAAGAAATAAATAAAAAAAAATTAAAAAAAAAATACTCCACAGACGTGGCCACAGGCCAGTCCAATGGAGCCTATTCCCCAATTGAGGCTCCCTCAACCCAGGTGTGTCATGTTGACACTAAAGCTATCCAGCACAACTCCCATAGATAAATAAATGCAATAAAAAATGTTTATTGGGCTGGAGAGTTGGCTCAGCGGTTAAGAGCACTGACTGCTCTTACAGAGGACCCGGGTTCGATTCCCAGCACCCACATGATGGCTAAGAACTGTCTTTAGTGCCGGGCAGAGGAAGGTGGATCCCTGTGAGTTCAAGGCCAGCCTTGTCTACATAAAAGACCCTGTCTGTCTCAAAAACTCCAAAAATGTTTATTAGAAATTTTAATATGTTGTGGTGGTGCTCAACTTTAATCCTAGCACTTGGGAGGCAGAGGCAGGCAGATAGATCTTTGTGAGCTCAAGGCCAGCCTGGTCTACAGAGTGAGTTTCAGGCCAGCTGGGGCTACAGGGAGACCCTGTCTCGAAAAGACCAAAAAAAATTTTTTTTAAATATGTGGTTACAGAGGTGACTCAGGGGATAAGAGCAGTGGCTATTCTTCCAGAGGACCCAGGTTCAACTCCCAGTACCCACGTGGTGACTCTGTGGTTCTCTTCTGACCTTTGGGGGCACCACACACACACACACACACACACACACACACACACACGAGCATACAGGCAATCAAAACACTTGTACAAATAAAAATAAATAAAAAATTTTTTATTTTAAAATTTTTTAGTTTAAAATTTTTAATATTTTTAATTAAACCTAGTATTTAATCTGTCAAGGATTTTTCACCCAAGGGCCCATTCATTAAATAGGGATTTCTGTAACACGTGAAATTGTGATGACACGAGTGCTGTTAGTGTATTTTGTGTATCATGTTTTTCCGAGATCATAGTTTGGAGCAAACATTAAAATCTTGCATGGGATTTACCCGTCCTGTGTTGTTTGCTTGTTTATTTGTTTGTGTTTGTTTGATTGTTTCTTGAGAAAGGATTCTCATTCTGTATCTGAGGCTGGCCTGAAACTCACTATGCAGATGTTGCCCAGTCTGACCTTGAACTCACTGCAGTCTTCCTGCCTCGGCCTCTTGAGTGTTGGCATAATATATCTGACTATCTTTCCTTAACTAGAGTAATTATACTGTCTTTTTCCTGAGTCTTCCCAACTTTTGAATAATGTACACTATTCCTCCTTTTAACATAAAATGAAATTATAGCATCAGTCTATGAGACAAAAGCTTATTCCTATGGTGTTTGTTTTGTTTTGTTTTGTTTTGTTTTGTTTTGTTTTGTTTTGTTTTGATGGAGCTGGTTATTGAACCCAGAAGCTTATGCATAGTAGGCAATCTCTATACCACTGATACTCAGCCATTTGTAGTTTTAGAGAGAGTTTCCCTAAATTCTCCAAACTAGCTTCGAATTTCCTCCATAGCTCAGACAGGTGTGGAATTTTCCATCCTTCTGTCTCAGCCTCCCTAGTAACTGCATTTACAGGCTTGTACCACCAGGGCTGGCTTGGTTTAGATATTAACATCATTGTATCATGTGCCTTACAGTTAAGCAACTATGGAAGCAATATATGGTGTTTTCTTTCCAAATACCAATTTTAAGGTCAAGTGTGCAGAACATAAAGTGAACAGGATAAAATCCAACCATTGATGTTTATGCTCACATGAGGTCACTTAATGTGACCTATTACTAATTGGTATCACCTAAACTAAAATGAGTGAATTTAGAACACAATGATTTATTATTTAAATCAACTTTACTCTTCGCCTAGTGTGATGCTGTACACGTTTAACCTCAGGCCTTAGAGACAGAAGTGGGCAGATCTTTGTTAGTTTGAGGCCAGCATGGTTGACAGAGCAAACTGCATACCAGCCAGGGCTACATACTTGAAAACCTATCTAAAAAGAAAAAGCCACCAGGATTCCCAGATTTATTTACTCTTAATAAAAATGGAGAAAGATACCTATCTCTATACCCTTTGTCTGTCTCTGTCTATCTGTCTGTCTGTCTGTTTGTTGAGATGAGTCTCACCTTGTAGCTCTGGCTGACCTGAAATTCTTTATGTGGACCAGGCTGGCCTCTAACTCAGATCTGCCACCATGCCTGGCTTCTATTAATTGTTTATTGATGATTGATTGATTGATTCATTCATTCATTCATTTATTCATTCATTGACTTTTTTTGAGACAGGGTCTCTTTTTGCCCAGGCTGACCTTGAATTCAAAATGTAATACACATGATGACTTCAAATTCCTGATTCTTTTCCCTCTGTCTACCTAACGCTGGGATTACAAACATACACCACCACAACTGGTTTATGTAGTACTGGGGATTGAACCAAGGCCTTTGTATAAGCTAGGCCAGCACTCTGACAACTGAGCCAAAACCCCAGCTCATGACCCACATTTTCTACAGATCCATTTAATACTAATAATGACAGCATACCTTGGAGAGAATAACCTCCAGCTAGAATAACTATTCATATTCTTTCAGAATTTTAGCTAGAAACGTAATATTGAAAAGTTCTGAAGGTTAGTATAATTTTGTATATGTTTAAAAAGCAATACATAGCCAGGCGTGATGATGCACACCTATAAATCCTAGCACTTGGGAGGCAGAGGCAAGCAGATCTTTGTGAGTTCAAGGCCATCCTTGTCTACAGAGTGAGTTCTAGGACATCTGGAGCTACAGGGAGACCCTGTCTCAAAAAGACCAAAAAAAAAAAAAAAAAAAAAAGCAATAAATAAACTCGCTACAGATACCATTCTCTGTAAGGATGGCACTACATAGCCTGATATTTGATTGCTAAAAATCAGCAATGGGTTCTTTGCCATAAGAAATGGGGGTTTGTTAATAAAATTTTCTTTCTTTATATCATTCTTTAGGATTACTCATCATAATTTCATTAGGAATGCATTTACTTTGACCCTTTGACCCTCACCTTTTCCTTATATTCATTATTCAGTGTAAAGAGTAGGTTAAACAGCTTCATTGTGAATTCAGTGATAGAGTAGGGCCCATAGTTTATTAACATTGTAATTACTTAATCCTGTACTTAGCACCCTGAAATATTTGTTGTTGACTATGGGCCTTGTCCTTATGTTTCACATTTTAAAATTATTTATGTTCAGTGTTCCTTTAAAATTATCACTAATGTGATTTACATTATGGGACTTGAAAATGTTTATGAGTTATACAGATTAACTTTATGTTAATGCATAATTAAAAAAGAGTTAAATAGTTATCTCCATGGTGTAAACAGGGTTAAATTGTAGTTAATAAATGAGAAAGGCATCAGAGGTTTGACAGAAAGAAAGAAAGAAAGAAAGAAAGAAAGAAAGAAAGAAAGAAAGAAAGAAAGAAAGAAAGAGAGAAAGAAAGAAAGAAAGAGAGAAAGGAAGAAAGAGAAAGGAAGGAAGAAAATTGCTCCTGTGAAACTATTGATAAACAGAGTTTAAGGTAAGCACTAACTTTGCAAATGCAGGAGATGAGAAGGTGAGACCTAATGAATAACATACCATGTATGAGTTCCAATACACTCTTACTAACATACCTGCTTCCAATGAGAATTCTGAAGCCCAATATTTCTACTTATTCTGGGTGATGCTCTCTTATATTCTCCTAACATGCTGCACACATGGTAGGTCCTCAATAAATATTTACTTAATTAAATCTCAAGAAATCATACAATAATTTGATGTGCTGGGATATTACCATTATCTGCTGTATATTCAAAGGGTCTTTGATATAAAGAACATATTATTAAAAAATTGGGTGGGGAATATTTTTTTTTAAAGGAAAGGGGTTAGGGAGATGGCTCCATGATCTGTAGCACTGGCTACTCTTGCAGAGGACTGGAGTTCAATTCCCACCATCCACATGGCAGCTAACAACCCTCTGTAACTTCAGTTTCAGGGGATTCAATACCCTCTTCTGAACTTCAAAGGCATTTCACGACACAGGTGCACTTACATGCACACAGGCAATGCACTCATACACATAAAAATAATAAATAAAATAATTTGGGGTGCTAGAGAGAGATGGCACACCAGTTAAGAGCACTTGCTACTCTTACAGAGAACCTGGGTTTGATTCCCAGCACCCACATGGCAGCTAAAAACCATCTGTAACTCTAGTTTCAAAGGGTCTGACACACTCTTCTGGCCTCTACAGGCATTGAACAACATGGGTACACTTACGTGTATGCAGGCAAAACACTCATACACATAAAAATAAATTCAATCTTCTAAACAATAATTGTGGCCATTACAGTGCAGCACATAAAATCTTACAGGTGTGTTTTGTGTGTGCATAGTGAAAGCTTGTGTATATAACCTGACTTTTAGAAAGTCATTAAAAAACTTAGCTGAATCTTTGGATTTTCCTTAAACACTCTTTGTAGTTCTTAGATGTCTTTAGTTACGGAGCCATCAGAGGTACTGTAGAATAGTTCAATATTCAAAGACTCCTTATTTGTTAAAAAGGCACCATAACTTATTTTCCTTTCAAGGATGATTATTTCCTACTTTGTGTGGTAGGGGTGAGTAGAGAGGACTACTTTGTCTCATTTCAATTGTGACAAAATATGGAACTCATTTCCCCCCTTGATTAACAATAATAGCCTTGATTATCTCCTTAGAAAATCCACAAAATCACAGTGTGTGAAGAAAATCTCTGTAATTACCACTAATCACAGGTTTTGTTCAATCAATTAATGGCGCTTTGAAACTCTCTTTACTAGCAATAAATTGAGTATTCGAATTTAAAGTTTTCTTTTCACTCACTTTTTGCACCTGCTTAGTTCTGAGCTCCGATCTCATGTAATTATTTTCATTTTCTCAGCAGTTGTCTCCGCCTGTCCCTATGGGATAGCAGAAACCTTAGTGTTCTCTGAGCAACGTTTTGGTTTAATTTAAATCTTGTATGATTTCTTTCTAAAGGGAATACAGTGTGTATCATGTTGGTGCTGGACTGTAACCACAGTACCCTGCAAGGCCAGCCAAGCCATAACAGGAAGACTCTGACTCTAACATTTATATACATAAGATGTATTTATGTAGATTATATATATTATTTATTAGATATATCTATAGATATATGAAAATGATATTTAACCACCGACAGAAAATGTATTTTACATTCTAAGACTTTAATTTTGCAGTTTTACTTGCCAGTAAGTCAAATTTCTGACCAAGCCTGGTGACACATACCTTTAATCCCAGCACTCTAGAGACAGAGGGCAGGAGGATCTCCAAAAGATCAAGTCCAGCCTAGTCTACATAGCAAGTTCCAGGCCAGCTAAGGTTACAAGGAGATCCTATCTGGAAAAAAAAAATTCTAGTAACTTTAATCTTTTTAGTTTTGCTTTAGTTCTGCAACTATGTCTTTTAAAATATGACACTGAGGACCTGGAGAAAAGACCCAGTGCTTAAAGAACTTGCTGCTCTTGCAGAAGAATCAGGTTTGGTTCCCAGAACCCACACCAAGCAGCTCACAATCGCCTGTAACTCCAGCTCCAGGGCATCTGACACTTTGTTCTGGACACATATGAACATGCACATTCGCACACACATATACATGTAATTAAAAATAAAATAAAAATGAAATAATATGATTTTTTTCCTCCTCAAAGCACACTCCAGTGAACTTTTTTTAAACACAGAATTCAGCACTTTTGAAATATAAGAATAGTGGGGTTTCTTAAATGCCTAGGAATAGTGTGGGTGTATTCCTTTGAGGTTGCTGACCAAAAGAAGCCAAAAAAATTTTGGTTGTGGTGATCCTAGCTGTAACCAATTTTTCTCATCCCAGGAAGTTGCATTGTTTCCAATTACTTGATATTCTGTAGTATATAGAAACCACATCACAATGATGCCACAAACAACCATGGTGGTTTAGGTCTAATTTACTTTCAGTATTGGATAAAAGTACAACAGTGCACATTTGTTTAATTATGCCCTTAAAATATAAACATATAAAAACTGAGATTAGGGATGTAGCTAAGGTTGTAGAGCACTTGCTTAGTGTGTATAAGATCTTGGGATCCATTTCTAGCATCACCACACCCAACAAAATAAATAAATAATCAATAAATAAATGAAACTGAGCATGGTGACACGTGCCTGTAATCCCACAATTTTGGAAATAGAGATAGGAGGATGGGGAGTTTGAGTCCAGCCTTAACTACACAAAAAGTTCAAGGCCAGCCTATGCTACATGAGACCCTGTCTCCAAAAACTAACTAAATAAATAAATACGGTATCCCAGATAAGAAATAAATAAACCAGGGCTCATTCACTATGGATCATTATCTATGGAATGTTAGAAATGGATGTTTTGGGATAGTCTGAAGCCTATGCATTGACAACAGTAAGGAAAACAGTAGAAATATATATCTCATGAGAGTGCAAAGAAGACCATGCACATGCGTGAGAACATGTCCATGTAAGCATAAACATACACACATGGTGTGTGTGTGTGTGTGTGTGTATTTAGATTGGAGCATGACAGCAGGTGGGAAATGATAGTCAAAGTGCTGGAAGTGTGCAGAAAACAATTGTAAACGTTTTTGACTGCCTGGTCTTGGCATTCTAATGTTCTCCAGTCTTCAAATATACTTGAACCCTTCCTCTGGGAATTCACTATTTAACTCTGTAATAGTAAGCTCTAGTATAGTGCCAACTGAGACTTATTAAATTTCCTCTTACATTTGTTGAAATGGTCCAGGTACCTCAAAAATTAGACACTGTGAAAGGCCAGCCCCTGGTTTATCTGAGCATCTGGAGATGCTTTCCAAAAGTTTTACTACCTTTAATGCATTTACTGCTTAGACCACAGAGAAGAATATGTATGTAATCTAAATTTTGCACAAATCTTTTGGCAACGTCTTTAAATCAGTATTTTGTGACCGTTTATAGGCATTTCAGAGCGTGTGTGGATGTGAATCCATTATTAAACATTTACATTCCTATTGTCAATTTCTAGTGCTAAAATTTTTTGTATATAGTGTTTAAGTTAAAATGAACTCAGTCTTTCTGAAAGGATGTACATCTGCTCTTAATTGATTTTCTTCTTTAAATCCTACTGAATACTGTTCAGAGTGCGCTAATATAGAAGCTGCGTATGTGTTACAGATGAGGAAAAAACAGTTGCAACCTCTTTATAAGAGCAACAGCAGATTTAGACAGATTCAAGGATAGTAAAATCAACACACACACACACACACACACACACACACACACACACACACACACACACGTGCCCTGAGGGAAGTCCTCATCTTTCTTACTGTCAGATTTATAAGACAAAGTAACACCCCAAAAGACGCATTTGAAGTGATGGATTACAGTACATACCACCTAGGCAAGGGCAGTGTAAAACAACAGCAGCTAAAATCAAAACCACTTGAATTCTGGCTCTGCTTTCTCCAGACAAGTACTTAAAATAGCTTAAATAACAGGATGCAAGGGGAGGGAAAACATTTCCTTTTAAGGATATGCATTCTTGGTGTGATTCAAACTTCTGCAGGAACTGGGCTGTATAATAAGTTTATTTACTTTGGGGGGGGAAGGGTGCTAAGGGAGGTAAATGGCATTAAACTAATGCTTGGTAAAAGAGAATGATAGATTTCCTTTAAAACAAAATGCAGATGTGAATATACATGTGCCATCTGAGAAAGAGAGAGACAAACCAGATAGACAGAGAGTACATTCCTTGTAACCAATCCTTGGTTTTTTATTGATGAATTCAGCAGCCAGAATGAAAGATGAGTCTGTCGGGTGCAGTACTGAGAGCTTCCCAGTGATATTTTTCAAGTGTTTTTTTTTTTTTCTTGGTTTTTTNTTTAATATACTTGGTATATTCTTTACTTTCCTCCGGCATTTTGTTCAGTGCTTGGTGGCATTTCATTTCTCCTGTGGCTTGTTAGTCTACCCATGCTGACCAAATTTTCTGAACCAAAATGCTGACAGAAGCATTATTGCCGTTGCGGATAACACAGGCTGTACATAAGTCATGTGTGCTTTTAGTCCTCGGTTGAAAATATGCTGCTGTAAGAGATGAGTCTTCCAAATGCAGAGCATTTTCCACCCCATGCCAATGTATAGTTAGAAATGGCAAATGAGCCAGAAATGGTTTCCAGAGTGTTGGCGGATTTAATGAGCAAATACGGAGCTACCATCGTGCCTGGTGTCTGGGATTTTAGTTTCAAGTTAAAACTTCTTTCAATCTAGGTCAGGTTTCTGGGTGCATACATTATTAAAGTCTTACATTATAGCAAAATTCAGAATGAAAAAAATGTTTGAAAACTCTTAAAAAATTAAAAAGGCCCAACTCAGAATGAGAGCACTTGAGTTCCTGGTCAATAATGTCAACTACTGAGATGGATACTCTCTAAAATAACATATGCTCCCTCATTTTCTGGCACTTTAGATACCTGTTACTGCTTAAAGATGTATTACTGTTTGGGAGGTGTTTTGTTTGTTTGTGCTTTCTAAAAACTGGGGGTGAGAAATTAAAAAAAAATTGGTCTTTTTGAGACAGAGTCTCCCTGTAGCCACAGGCTGACCTGGAATTCACTCTGTAGACCAGGCTGGCCTTGAACCCACAGAGATCCGCCTGTCTTTGCCTTCCAAGTGCTGGGATTAAAGGCATGTGCCACCACTCCTGGCCGGGGTTGAAAATAAAATTTAAAAATACACATTCTTTGGTGTTTTAGGTACATTAGCAGCTGGGAGATGCTGTAAAATCAGTTGCTCAGGCTCCCTTTGCCTTCTTACCGACATTGAAATTGTTCTCTTCAAACCTAGGCTTTAGTGTGATTTCATGATATTGACATCAAAATTTGTGGCATAAAGTGGATTAATATCTGATAAAATACAGGAGAATAGCCAAGTAGGTAGAATTTGAAAGCCATGAGTTCAAGGAAAGCCCAATGTTTCTGTCAGATTAATTTTTCTATATTTCGAGTATAGCTATCGATGTCTGCCACAGAGCAGGTACACAGTGTACCATGGAAGGTGACTCAAACTTGAAATGATTTGTTGTGCTGCTTTGAGACAGGGCTTGGCTCTGTTTCCCAGGCTGACCATGGACTCCCAGCTGTAGCTGGAGCTCCCCTGTAGCTGGAATGACAGGCAGGTACCAGAACAACAGGCTACATGGTATTTCTTGATAAAAATAAGGTAAGTTTCTGCATTTTGGAAAGACACCTGGCTCGACAGCCTTTTCTGCTCCCTGTGCTTAGGCCCTGTTGGATGGTTGTGTTCAGTTAGAAAACCAAATTACAGATCTGAAGGTTGCAGGGTGGAGACAGGATTAGAACAAAGGGAATGAGATTGAATGTTATTTAAGGGATATTTCTGTCAAGGTTTGGTTTCCTGATGTATTGGCATTCTGTCCTTTTTAGTGCTATTTCTGTATTTTTTTGGTCATTGCACTTAGCTTTGTTTTGAAAATGCTCATCTAGGATTAGAACATGTTTTCTCTGATTAATGACAGAGAACTCGTTTCTTCTATAAACCAAATTCTTCCCATCGTTTATTATAGGCAAGACACTGTGGTGTGCGATATGCTTTTGGTTCAGAGATAAAAAGATTAAAGTTAAAGAAACTTTATCAAGAAATGTGAAACCTAATAAGGAAGATTGTCTTGTAATGACAAAATCTTATCCTTCATGCCCATTTCAACTTTTCCTATCCCTAACTAATATGTGTTGTTGCTGCCCGACTTTGAAATGGAGTTTCTGTGTGTGGTTATTTGACGTTAGTTATATTTTAGGGTGGCTACTTCCTGGCATCTTTTAATCACATCAGTGAGCTGTCTTCTAATTAATGCTGAGGAGAGGTTATTGCAGAGGTAATTTCTACAAACAGCAGTTCTCTGTGTTACCCAAATCTCTATTTTTGCCTAATAAAATAAAAGGCCAGATAGACTCTGAGGGCCTTGGCTAGCTTCTTCGAACTTTGAATCCATTATATTTTTTCAATATTTCATTTAAAATATCTCTGCCTTCTTAGATTATACAAAAAAGACTTATGTGATACCTGGTATTATATGTCAAGTCTAAGCTAGAGTCAATAATGAAAGATGAAATTGTACTCAGATTTATGCTCTTTTCAGAAATCAGAGTAAAGGAAAATACATTTCTAAATATTTTCCTGCCATACCACTGATGTGGCTAAAGTCTTCTTAGTTAAAGGGAGTAAGCTATTTCTTTCTCTAAAAGTATGATAAAAATGAGCCAGGATAACTACCAAGATACCCACACCCATGTCCTCCACGTGTACTGACCTTTTCCCAAGTACCTCTCTTCTCCCCATGATGCCTGTGCTGAAACGTGTGTTAAAATCTCTGGCCAGATTGTTCCCTAGGCTTAGAAAAGGGGCACAGGTGGATGAGAAGTAAAACTGTCCTCTCTCTCTGGAGCTGTTGACTTGGATTCTGGTCAATTCTGGCTGTTTCCTTTCATGGGCTGACAGTTTGTTCAGGAGTAACCTTTCGATCCTACTAATGAAGCACAAGCAATTAGATATATAGGTATTTAAGCAGCACTAATAGTTATGGTAGGTTACTTTGGCATAGACACATATGTTTGGATGATATGTTAATTCATGAATTACATTTTTACCCCCTGATAAATATAACAGGGTCTTACTGTGGCTTATGACATCTCCTAACCTGTAGAGGATGTAGGCTTGTGGCATCAGCCATGGGTTATTCCTCCAAGGAGAGAGCCAACAGCCAATTAGATTTGGGATATACAGGCACATGGCTGCCTCTGCTGCACAGTATTTCCAGGCAGGTGA
>VZQC01008589.1:148330-187334 GCA_009823505.1 Rhizomys pruinosus | reverse complement strand
TTTTTTTTTTTTTTTATGCTTGACCTTTTAAAATTCAAAGTAAAGACAGTGAAGACAGGCCCTAAAGAAATTAAGTGTTTCATCTTGAAGGAAATATTTCAGAAGCATCAAGTAGCTTGTGATGGGTACCTTAAAAATACAGACATTTGAACTGGTAGATTTGGTTTTCTGAGACATGGTCTCATGTAGCCAGAGCTTGCCTAGAATTCTCTATGTAGCCTGTGATAAACTTAAACTTCTGATCCTCTTACTCCCACCTCCTTAGGCTGGGATTACAAGCGTGTGTCACCATGCCTTTATGAGTGTGATGAGAAATTCTGTGAAATGAGAGGCATTTAATCCAGGACTTTATGTATGATGGGCAAACAGTACAGATTGAGCTATAACCCCAGCCTTTTCATATATTTTTAAATATGTCTTAGACTTGGTTGTGCAGGCCTGGGTTCAAGCTCCTAAAAAGGGTGAGGCAGGAGGATCACAAGCTCTAGATTTTCTTGGGTTAGTTCCTAAGGCCAACCTGGGCAACTTACAAATGCCTCAAAATAAAAACTAAAAATGATGGCTGATGATACATTAATAGATCAGCTGTAGAGGGCTTGCTTACCATGCATAAGGCCCTAAATTCAATCTTTAGAACTACACACAGAAAAATAATAGGAAAAATAAAATAAGGGTTGGTGAGGTGGTCCAGTGGGTAAACACACTTGCCTCTAAGCCTGACAACCTGAGTTCGATTCCTGGAGCCCATATGCTGTAAGGAGAGCACCAACTCCCCCAAGTTGTCCCCTGATCTCCACCATGACACACACTCTGACATTCACAGAGACACACAAACACAGACGCAGACAGATACACCCAAAATAAGTTTTTTTTTAATTTTATTTATTTCTGTATGTGTAGGAATGTACTGTCTGCATGCAGGTTTGTGCACCCGTGTCGTGCAATGCCGCGGAGGTCAGAAGAGGGTGTTGGACTCCCCTGGAACTGGAGTTCTCCTGGAATTGGAGTTTCAGACGGTTCTTGGCCGACATGTGGGTGCTGGGGATCAAACCCGGGTCCTCTGCAAGAGCGGTCGGCACTCTTAACCGCTAGGCCATCTCTCCAAGTTTTTAAATGAAAAATAAAATAAAACCTAGTAATCAATATTTAAGAATATTTGACTCTAAAGTTTCCGATCCAGTAATAGATTTTCTTTTTGCTGGACTTGTTTGAGGCTGTGGGCTCATTTCTTACCAATGTAAATAAGAGCTGTAAAAAGAGCTGCATTACCACTAAAGCCGCAATGTCATTATCTTTTATACTAGATGAACTTTTTTGACAGTGAAGAAATACCTGCCTAGCAAGTAACCCTGAATGAGAATCACATCTCCAACAATGACAAAAAAAGGAAATTAATCAGGCTTGAAATTATTGATGAACTGTTCTCAGATAAGATAGTTAATATTTTAGCATGGTGTGATGGCACATGCCTGTAATTACAGCACTTGGGAGACAGAGGAAGAGGGATCGCTGCAAGTACAAGACCCTGTCTCAAACACGCCCACTCCAAATCTAAATAAAACTCCAGGAATAAAATAGTTAATATTTTATTAGTTGACAAGAATTGGCTACTATGGAGCACACTTAGAGGAAAAATCCAAAATATGTACTGCAGCCTAAAAGAATGATAGAACCCACTGCCTGACCTTATCTCTCATTCCTAAAAGAATGATAGAACCCACTGCCTGACCTTATCTCTCATTCCTAAAAGAATGATAGAACCCACTGCCTGACCTTATCTCTCATTCCCCTTTGCTCACTCTGCTTGAAGCACACTCGATCTCTGATGTTCCCAGAAGATACATAGACATTTCTACCATATAATGTTTGCTCTTTCCCCTACCTGAAATCTCTTATTCCAGATGTCCACCTTTACCTCAAACAAGTCTGTATTCAAACAGAACCTCAGTACAATGGCCTGCCTTGACCATTCTGTCTAAAGAAGAGTCCCTACCATGTCACTGTAACCCAGAGTTGCTCAATCAGTTAACATTTGATCATTCTGTGTTATGTCATGAGGACTGTTTCAGATGTGTTATAGGATATAGCATCCATAGTCTCTACTCACTGGACACCTGGAGCTGCTTCTCCCCACTCAATTGTGGGAATCAGAAAAGCCTTCAGCTAGAGCTGGCTGTTGTGGGGCATACTTATAATCCCAGCACACAGGAGGCTGAGGCAGGAGGATCACCACAGGTCACCACAAGTTCTAAAATTTAAGTTTCCAAACATTTCTGAATTTCTCTGGGGGCAAGGGAACAAAATAACTGGTATAACCATTTCCCTACTTTAACTTTCATCATTATAGTTGTACTTATATTGTTATATTATGCTATAGCTTAGAGTTGCACTTACTGTTCTTATGTATGTATTGTGGTTAACGTGGGCTCTATTTCTGTGAGACTTTCTGTGATATCTTTGGTTCCATCAACAGTACCTGACAGAGCCTATAAGTCCATTTCCTAGTCATAAATCATTTCCATGACTGATGGGTTGTCGTCTTGAATAATTTCTGGTGAAAGTGAAAATTTACACACTAAAGATGTATAATTATTAGCCTTTTCTTTTCAATAAACCAGCTTGCAGTCATTCATCACAGGATTTTTTACTTCATTTTCCAGAGCATCATTCATTTAATCTGAACTTTGCATATTCAGTTAGAACTGCAGTAGCACAAAAATAAAAAGGATATTTATAGAGTCATGTTCAACATCTGCTTTACTCAGTACTGCATCTATTTTGGTGAGCTACACACTTGTCTTGGATTAAAGTTTGCTTACAATAACTAAAAAAATTAGCCACGAAGGCCATTGCTTCTTGTCAGGTGTGCTTTCAGATGGAATCAGTGCTGAACCATTAAACTTCTTTTGTACAAATGAAAGAATAAGGGTAAAACTCCTGAATAGTTTCAGTAGAAATTATGTTAGACCATGGCAGAGTTTTATTGATATATAAAGTATTATTATTTTTTAATTCTCTCAGTTTTGAGATTTTGTAACAGTTTTAGTGATCATAAACTATACTATCTAATAATCAGGGATACTATTTTCAAGTAATGCTACTTACACATTGTTTGAAATATAAAATGCATGATAAAAATAGAACTTTACCCTTTCGGTTAAAATATATGTTCCTTTCTGAACACCCTTGGGTTCCAAATGGTAAGAAAAGATTGCAATTGAATGAGCTTTGTAAAGTAATAATAGTCTTTGTTTGTATAACATTTTTAATGAAGGTATTTCTCAAAATCTTCTTCCCATTTTATCTGTTTGTCTTGTTCTTCCTTCTTACAAAGATCTCAACAGCAATGGATTCATTTGTGACTATGAACTTCATGAGCTTTTCAAGGAAGCAAATATGCCATTGCCAGGATATAAAGTGAGAGAAATTATTCAAAAACTCATGCTGGATGGTGACAGAAATAAAGATGGGAAGATAAGCTTTAACGAATTTGTTTATGTAAGTATATGAAAAATCTGTGATTATTAGAATTTATGGTTATTCTATTCTCTACTGGGATCTCAAAAGTATAAACACTATTGTAGTAAATGCCTAAATATTTCAGCTTAATACTGCAATACCTAGTAGCATTTCTGTCATCCTCCCCACTAAACAGTTCCTTCAGCAACTAAAAATATCTTAACAAAAGAAAAAGCACTGACAGAAACAAAGCTGCAACACAATGCTCACTTGGACATGAACACTCTCTTTCAGGGGCATTATCATGGGGCATCTTTCAAGGTGCTGAATGACATCCTTGAAGCATTCTTAGATAGAGAATGGTATGTTACATGAGTTTAATGATGCACCCTGATTCCTAGTCTAAAAAGCTTCCTGAGCTGAACTTTCTGATTAAAAAGATGTTTTCTAGCCTGTAGTAGTGGTATTTAACAGTACCATTTTCTCCAGGGCGATCATCTTGATAATTAAAAGCTAGAAGCATGGCCTTCTAGCCTGTTGGGAGAGGCATTTAAAATTTTTGTTTTCTTCTCTAGTGTCATCACATATTCCTCAAGGTTAGTAACTGATTTCATAACTCTCCTCCATTGCAGCATTTAGCCCGGTGCCTGGAACATGTGTAACAGGCACATGGTTCTTTATCACAATCTGTTTTAGCTGCCAGCAATTGCAGCCTAGATTTTCTCTCTAGATATATTGACAATTGTTGCTTTATAGTTTAATAGCTATTGCTCCTTTTCCCAGTTAAAAATACCCCTAAGGTTTTTGGTTTGATTTAGATTTGGCTTTATTTTACTCTGTTTATTGAGACAGAGTCTGCCTTCAAATTTGTTATGATCCTCCATCCTTAGCCTCCTGAATGCTAGGAATATAAATACATACCCCTACATCTGGCCAACATTGAGATTTTATGGATGTTATTTATTTATTTATTTACTTATTTACTTACATGATTTTTGAGACTGGGTCTTGCTATGTAGTTCAGGCTGGTCTCAAATTTGTGGTCCCTTACCTCCCCAGTTCTAGGATTACAGGAGAGTAGGATCAAGCCTGAATATTTGTTTTTACATTAAGACTGAGCTTGACTAGATCTTATTAGGTATTCTTTTCAATATACTGCAAACTAGTAGTTAATGCTTAATATTTGTCACCATGATTCTAGTGCTCCTATCCTCCTCTTCCATGGTTTATTTTGGCACCAAAATACCTCCTTTTATAACATATGCTCTCATCAGTTACCATGACTCACTAAGGCAAATGAAATTCAGATATATTCTTTCTGATCAGTGTTAACTCAAGAACACACCATAAGGTTAAGAAGCAAACTGACTACACAGCATTGTCTACTCAACTGTCAGCATTTGGCGGGCAGTGGGAGGAGGGGGACATTGCTGTTTTAAAACTACAAGATCATGTCATAATTATAATTATATAGCTCTTACCATTTTTATTTTGAAAAGCTCATTTCCTCCTACCATTTTTGTCTCCAGTTATGGCCAAAGCCTTGGGCTTTGAATTCTGTGTTCAATAGTAAGTTGCAAATGATTTGAGATTTGAGCACTTGCATGTCTCCTGATATTACTTGCTCCTTTGTAACTGCATGCTTAACTGAATTTAAAGCAGGTCAGAGCAGTTGTTAATTATGATTGGCTGCTTTTTTTATTACTTCTTTATTTTTTTTCATTTTTTAACAATAAGTAATAATTTATGAGTATAGCATCCTTCATGTAAAACCGATTTGCAAGCAGTTGTGCCCAAACCCACACAGCCCATGGTTCCCACCATCCAGCTGGGGAGGCTTGAATGTTCAATCAAGTTGATCAGATGAGTGTAGAAATCCTAGATTGGCTGCTTTTGATATAACTTACAGCTCAGAATTTTATTTATCTACTAGGAAGAAGAGGTCTAACTTAATTAGGATTTGTAGTATATTAATAATGTTGAGGACAAAATTATGAATGTGTCTTGGAGAGATATTTAAAATTTTGTATATTTTTTGACAGGGTCTCCCTATAGCCCCAGCTGGCCTGGAACTCACTCTGTAGACCAGGCTGGCCTTGAACTCAGAGATCCACCTGCTTCTGCCTCCCAAGTGCAAGGAGTAAAGGCTTGTGCCACCACGCCTGGCTTTATTTCTCTGTATTGTTTGTATAAGGTCACATGCTTTGAGCTGTTTTCTTTTTATTTTTGTCTTTTTTTTGAGACAGGGTCTCCCTATAGCCCCAGCTGGCCTGGAACTCACTCTGTAGACCAGGCTGGCCTTGAACTCACATCAATCCACCTGCCTCTTCCTCCTGAGTGTTAGGATTAAAGGCGGGCACCACCACACCTAGCTTAGTTAATAATGTATATTTTGAAACATTGAACTTTCCACACAATTTTTTAAAAGCTTTTAAGTGATGGGATATGCTGTTAAAAAGCGAAGAAGAGACATAGTAATTTGGGCAACCCAAAATAAAACATTAACAAGAACATTTTAAGTTAGTGTTTTAGAATTAGAAGGATTTATACTCTCATGTTTCAACTTAAAGCAAGCATATATGGGTTCCTGAAAAAGAAAGTGACTTGGAACTGTAAATAACCCACATAATGTGTCAAAATGGTGCTAGTTTTTGGTGTTTTGTTTTGTTTTGTTTTGTCGAAGTTTTGTGCAGTTCGTGCTACAAGCTTGAAGAAAGGGGCATTGAAATGTCTTTTCATTCTCATTTGCTGTGTGGCCAGGTTAACAACTTGCAAATTGCCTATAGCTTAGCCACAACAAAAAAACAAAACAAAACAAGGGACTGTGATTCTTGTCAGATATTAGTGTAAGGAAGGAGACACAAATGTGTTCTCACCTGTTCGTTGTTTTTTTTTTTTTCTAATTTGAATTGTAGTTACAGGAGTATTCATTGCAAACCAAGCTACAAGGAAAATTAGTTTATATTAATCTGAGGCAAGCATATATTGGACAGAAAAGACTCCCAAATTTTATGCAAACCTCAAAGGCAAAATTGTAATTTTGTTTTGAGTATTTTAAAACTAAATTACTGGGTTTTTCATGTTGATATTTTTTCCTATGACTTTTTTTCTTTTCTTTTTTCTTTTCTTGTGCTAGGGATTAAACCCCAGGTCCTGCATACGCTAAGGAAATGTCCCACCACTGAGCCACATCCTCAGTCCACTGGGTTTTTATACCTTTATAAAACAATATTTTTTCCTTCCTTATGAAAGCGTGATATGCAGTAAGTTCTTTGGACAGAGATGACTATGTTAAAGTTTTATTTTCACAATGAGAAACTTGCTTTTACATAATGTTGATAAGTCGTTATCCTTTTAAATGCCAGGAAAGTGGGGCTGGAGAGATGGCCTAGTGGTTAAGAGCTCTGACTGCTCTTGCAGAGGACCCGGGTTCGATCCCCAGCACCCACATCGCTGCTGAGAACCATCTTTAACTCCAGTTCTAGGGGAATCCGACACCCTCATCTGAACTCCACGGCATTACACAACACGGGTGCACAAACCTACATGCAGACAGTACATTCATACGCACGCCTTTAATCCTAGCACTTGGGAGGCAGAGGCAGGCGGATCTTTGTGAGTTCAAGGCCAGCCTGGTCTACAGAGTGAGTTCCAGGACAGCTGGGGCTACAAAGAGACCCTGACTTGAAAAGACCAAAAATAAATAAATAATAAATAAATAAATAAATAAATAAATAAATAAATAAATATTTTTTTAAAAAGAAAAATAAATGCCAGGAAAGTGCTCAGAACAATTCTAGACATGGATTAAATTCTACATAAGTGTTAGTAGCTGAAATGATTCTGTTTTATTTATTGATTTATTTGAGATGAGGTCTCACCAAGTTATTTAAACTGAGCAGAACTGTTGCAGCCACATGAACCTCTTGCCTCTCACCCTCTGTGGTGTTTGTAGGGCTACAGGTCCTGACACTACTATGAATTACTACTAGTTTTAAAAAGTAGCAGTATCCCTGGCATAGTGGAGCATGCCTTTAATCCCAGCAGTCCTGAGGCAGAGGCTGGAAGATCTCTGTGAGTTAAAGGGCAGCCTGGTCTACATAGCAAAGTTCTAGGCCAGCCAGGGCTACATAGTGAGACCCTGTTTCAAAAAAAAAAGTTGTTTTTTTTTTCAAGTGGTAGTATTCTTTTCCAACTTCAAGTCTCCAACAATTTTCAGAAGAAGGAAAATTCAAACCTGCTATTTTGGAAAGAAGCCCCATACTGGAAACAGTCAATTTTTTTTTTTGCAATTCTTTCTGAAATCTTTCCTCCTTAAGTCATATGCCTCTGCGTTGTTTTGGTTTGGCAGCTAAGCCCATGCAGGGCTCACTTGGGGTCAAAAGAAGTTAACTGGCTGCTGAAGGTTTTGAGAGAACGTAGGTGAAACTTCTAAAAGGAATAATAACAACAGATGCCATAAAAGAGACTAAAACTATGTATAGGATGAGCCGAGTACACAGAAGATTTGTTCCCACTTGGTAAAGCAATGGTATCCTCATGGAAAGAAAACAGAGCAATGGTATCCTCATGGAAAGAAAACAGAGCAATACAGTGAGCTCTGTAGGATCATGACTTGACTTTGAAATGATTCATTGAGAAGCCTGGAACAGTGGACAATCTTGCTCTAGCTCTGATGTCTGAGATTCTTGTTGTCAAAACCTATACTCATATATATCTTTATCATCCACTCCAGTAAGTTCTTTACGAAAGTAGAAAGGAAAATGCAGATTCACATGTAGTGAACCAATTTAATGGATATATGAATATTCAGTTTTCTTATTTAAAAAAATTTAATTGAAGAAACAGAGGGAAATGTTAGGAAACAAAATGTGAGGTTACAAGAAATAACTGGTTTAAAAACCTTTAAAAAGTAGAGGCTAGGACTAAAGCTCAGTGATAGAACACATGCCTTACCATGGACTCAGTCCTCAGCACCACAAAGTAAGAGTTAAGAAACTTTACAAATTGAGTCATACTTTCACATATCATTTTCAAGCACTGATTGCCAGAGCTATAGAAGTGATCGCATTAGAATATTTTACAGCAGAGACATTCTCTTTTATTCTTTAAATTTTGCCACTTTTCCATAATTCATACAAATTTGGATTGCTCATTCAGCTAGACTGGTGATCATTGAAATAATCTAATATTTAGAAGGCATTGATGCTTAAAGTAAATGCACACACAACAAGAAAAACAGCTTTTCCTACCTCAGTCAGAAGCAGTAACAAGATTTGATCATTGCACTGACTTGTGGTATGCCACGTATGAGGAAATGTACACCTGTCAGATTTTCACTTCACAATGTTTTCACAAAATGGAGTTGAGTCCAGAATGAAGCAGATTGCCCAGTGTTGTTAACACTGTTCTGTTTTGTTTGAACAAGGTTCTCACTCTGTAACCCATACTGGCCTTAAACTTCTGGCGACTGTCCTGCTTCAGCCTTGACAGTGCTGGGATTACAGGTGTGAGCCGCCATGCCCAACTGTTTTGGTTTGGTTTTGTTTTTTTGAGGCAGGATCTGTCTATGTAGCTCATGTTCTCCAGGAACTCGCTGTGTTTTCCAGGCTTGCCCCAAACTGACAGCAATTCCTGTCTGTCAACCTCCACTTTGATGGGATTGCAGGTGTGAGTCACTGTGTCTTGGTAGCAGATGCATTGTGTATTTGTGTGTGTGTGTGTGTGGTGCTCATGTGTGTGTGTGCGTTGTGTAGCAGATATTATAATATATATATATATTATCAAAAAGAAAGCAAAAAAATCAAAATGTATCATGATTTAGGCTTTGTTTCCTTCCCAATGACCCATTTTATTATTGTATAATCTTAAAATTCATGTAATCAAAGTTGAACAAAACATTCAGATTGCAAATATATGTTTTGGTATTTTTATTGAGATAGGGTCTCCCTGTAGCCCCAGCTCATGAGTGCTGGGATTAAAGTTGTGTGCCACCAAGTCTAGCCACAAATATGTTATTTATTTATTTATTTGTTTGTTTGTTTGTTTGTTTGTATGAATGTACTGTCTGCATGTAGGTTTGTGCGCCCGTGTTGTGCAATGCCACGGAGGTCAGAAGAGGGTCTCGGATTCCCCTGGAACTGGAGTTCTCCTGGAATTGGAGTTACAGATGGTTCTTAGCCACCATGTGGGTGCTGGGGATCGAACCCGGGTCCTTTGCAAGAGCAGTCGGTGCTCTTAACCGCTAGACCATCTCTCCAACCCCCACAAATACATTTTTTAATCATTTTTAATTGCATGGAATTCATGATTCAGCACCATACTGTTGATACATACCACAAGGGTCAGTGTCATAGAAGAGTGATGTCATTACTATATTTCAGAAAGTTTTTAGAATAGTTAATGTATATGTATGTGCCTTATATACACATATGCATTTGTTTATTCATCCGCCCTAAAATACTACTTGTACAATTACAGGTTCAGCATTAAATTGCAGCTTTTCAGGATCATTGGTTGAAAAATCAAGGAAGCTAGATTTTGTAAAGCTTACTTCCTACATAATACAGCCAAGGAAATTTGGGATTTGAGAGTGGGAATGGGAAAAGATGACTCTGATGGGACCACTGAAAACACACGCAGCAAGTCTTCCCCCATTTAAAAAAAAGTCACTTTCTCAATGTGAACTAATAAAAAAAAGATGTCCTGGTGGAAAGACTAGTTATGGAAAAGCACTCCTTTAAGCCTGATGTGGTCTTGCACAAAGCTTGGTGGTATTACATGGGCTAGATTTTTTCTAGTCTTAATTGCTGTAGATTGTGAATCTCAAAGAGAGGTGACATCTCCCAGAGAAGAGAGTTTGTCTCTCCCAGCAGCACTAAAAGCCTTTGACATATATTGCATTTCTTAAACAGTTTTTCTTTCCATTGGTCCACTTAAATAGAAGTTCTCAAAGGCATTTAAAGAAAGTTCCGTGTATGACAGATGGCTCAGTGAGTAAAGCACTTGTCTGAAAAAGACTTTGACCTCAGTTTGATTGCCAAAGGTCATGTAAAGATGGAGGGAGATAACCAATTCTGCAAAGTTGCCCTCTGGCCTCCATGGTGTGCCGTGGTGCTGAGAGAGAGAGAGAGAGAGAGAGAGAGAGAGAGAGAGAGAGAGAGAGATTGATTTCATAAAATGCCTAATCACATTCCTAGTTGAAAGTGCCTAACCCCGGCGTGGTGGCGCACACCTTTAATCCTAGCACTCAGGAGGCAGAGGCAGGAAGATCTTTTCGAGTTCAAGTCCAGCCTGGTCTACAGAGTGAGTTCCAGGACAGCTGAGACTACAGGGAGACCCTGTCTCGAAAAGACCAAAACAAACCAAACAAAATAAAAAAAAAAAAAAAAAAAAAGTGGCTAACCAATTTAGACACACATATTGGTAAACAGTGACAAATTTGGGGTGAGGTGAATTCCAATGTTTCAGGAGTATAGAGACACATGTTTACAATGCTCACTCATACAAGTGATTAAATCAAGATGTGAAATTTGCATGATTATAACCTGCTTTTGTGCAATTAGAACACACACACAAGTTAACTTGCTATCCAGGTTCAGTAGTATGGAGAGAAGCTGGATTCAAATGCCCAAATAGGACATTCGCTGAAAAGCCTTTTTTGTGTGTGTCTTTGTTTTTGCCGTGTAACTTGGGTTAAAACCCTGAGACTATAATGTGCAAGTCAAGTACTCTGCTGCTAAGCTACCTTCCTAGGTCTATTTTTAAATTTCCTACTTTTACTTTGCCCAAGCTGGCTCATTTGCACTCTCTCCCTCCTGTCCTTTCTCACTCTCCTCCACTCTCCCATCCCTCCCTACTTCATTCCCTCCTTTCTTCCTCTTCTCCCCTCTCTTGGATCTTTCTGTCTAGCATTGGCTAGACTAGAACTTACTATGTAGACCTGTCTGGCCTCTAACTATGGTGACCGTCCTGCACCTCCCTCAGCCTCCCAAGAGGTGGGATTAAAGATGTGCATCACCATGCCCACCTTTAGTGTCTATATTCCTTTATTTTTTAGAATATTTTATTAAGTCTACTCCAGGGGAGCAGAGGGATGTATAGTAACTACAGTATTGCCCACCCCGTACCTGTTCTTGATAGTCATCTATTATTACTGCCAAATAAACACTTTTTTGCTTTATTTGTTATTTTGATTGAATGAATTCCTACTGAGCTCACACATTAAACCACAAAATAGTTTTTCAGTTGAGTCATAAATTTTTATTTTTCTGCGTGCTAAGAATTGTGGTCAAAGAATGGGAAGTCCTTCAACCCTTTCTCTCCAAGAACAAAGCCATCCTGCTCCATGAACATTAACAGATTTACCTGTGCATTTGAACCACATTAGCTTTTGGCTTAAAGTGAATTCAATGCATGTAGCACTTAATAGTTTTGGCAAGTGTGTGCAACTTGACTTTGATGCTTCATCTTCAGCAGCATCATTTAGCATTGCAGAAACTCAAGCCCACATTTCCTTTTAACACTCAGCACCTGTGGAAAGCAATGCAGGAATGGAGATAGAAAAGAAGTTACATGTGCTTACTGTGCCTCATTAACATTGTGAATCAACAAAACTCTTTTAATTCATAGATTTTCCAAGAGGTAAAGAGCAGTGATATCGCCAAAACCTTCCGCAAAGCCATCAACAGAAAGGAAGGGATTTGTGCTCTGGGGGGAACTTCTGAATTGTCCAGTGAAGGAACGCAGCATTCCTATTCAGGTAATAATGTCCTTGTGCTCTGAGGCTAACACAGTGCACTGTGTAGTGCTGCCATCATATCCCAAAGGGGACATAAAAAACATGCTCCCCCTTTGAAGAACACACTAAATAGCCTTAGTGACATAGTTGGCCTTGAGTCAGCTATTTGCCAAAAAGTCACCATAGATGTTTACTGTATGACTTTGACAGCTTGTGAGACACATGACAAAATACATGTAATGATAGAGTTGATTACAATGGAGTTATGAAGTAATGTAAATTTCATTTTTTTTTATCTTTTGGAGACAGGATCTCCCTGTAGCCCCAGCTGGCCTGGAACTCATAATGACTATGTAGACCAGGCTGGCCTTGAACTCATAGAGATCTGCCTGCCTCTGCCTCAGGAGTCCTGGGATTAAAGGAGGGCGACACCTCACTTGGCTGTAGGTCTAATTTTTAAAGTGTTTTTGCAGCATCTGCAATGATCATTTAACCCATTCTTTTGTTTTTATTGGTTTTGTGATTTCCAATAGCCACTGTGTTACTTACATATGTCTGAATATCCAAAGGGGAAATAACAACCACATTTGTGACACATTATTTTTTAGTATGACTGTACAGTTTTTTGGCTTTGATGCCAAATAATTAACCAAGAGTATGAACTAATTTCTTGTTATTTAACATAATTTTAGAAGAGGAAAAATATGCTTTTGTGAACTGGATAAACAAAGCTTTGGAAAATGATCCTGATTGCAGACATGTTCTACCCATGAATCCAAATACCGATGACCTGTTCAAAGCTGTTGGAGATGGAATTGTTCTTTGGTAAGCTGTTAGTTTGTTTTATATCCAGATTTCCAAAATTAGCCTTCCACAAAATGAGTGTAATTTGTTTACTGATGCTTGACTGTTTCATATCAGGAAAGAGAAAGGAAAAATACCCAGGTTGTGCATTTTTCATGTAATCTCTAAAGTTGTCTGTGAAACGACTTTCAGTTATAAAGTGGAAACCTCTTTATAGGGCAGAACTCTTAAGCTTCCAATTTCTCCTCATCACTGAGCAAGCAGAACATTACAACTCGTGTTAAACTTAAGTATGTCAGTATCTATTTATTCTGAAGTACCGTAGCTTCCAAAGAAAGAAAAGAGGCTAGCCTTCAGTTCTCACTCTCTCGTGACCTAGTTCTGTAAAACTTTATTTTTCGCTATGGCTGCCTCAGAGCCAGCAGGATCTTGGCAGAAATGATATAAGATTATCAACACTGTCTGTTGCTGCTCCTATTTTCAGAGACAATGTTGTACAGTGGTTTCGATTAGGCTCCTTAATCAGTCAGCCTGGGTTCATACGCAGGCCCTAATACTCAGTAGCTGAGCAACTCTGTTCCAGAGAGCCAAGCCTTTTCCATTTCAGTTTCTACTATTATCTTCATCTTATTATATAGTTTGAGCATTCCTAATGCAAAAATCAGATGTCTGGAATGCTCCCAAATCAGAAAATTTTGTTTTAGTTTGGATTCGTTTTACGTTTTTATTGGTATATATTGATTAACAGTGGACTTCATTATGCCATTTTCAGACATGTATTAAATGTGTTCTGAGCATATTCACCCCATTACAGTTTCTTGTCCCCCTCTACTCTTGCTGATCCTCTTCTTCCCATTTTGTCTCCCTTCTACTTTCATATCTTTTTTTCAGTGATCTAGTGACTTTAATTAGGCTTGCTTACAGGAACATGGGTGAGAGGCTGTTTACAGGAGCATTTGAAACTTTTTTACATTCTGATAATGATATGACAAATGGAATATTCCACAGCTGTCCTCAGGTCACAGGTGAAAACCAAAGTGTATGTGTCCCCAAAATACTGTATAAAATACCTTCTGAGCCAGAGGTGTAGCTCAGTGGTACAATGATATTCATAGTCCTGATTTCCCACATAAGAACTAAAGGAAAAGGAAAAACTTATACTCAGTTTATGTGTATGTATTAATATATGTATACACAGATATACATGCATAAGTATATAAATACATACTTGTATTTGGTACATAAATAAAATTTGTTTTGACTTGGGTCCCCCAATATGTCATTGTGTATGTGTAAATATTTTTTCTAATATGTAGTTGGGCATATATAATTTTTGTGGTGAACAAGATAAAAGTAATCCATTGCATTTTTAATTTATTGTTTATGTATATATGTGTGTGCCTGTGTGGGTTTATGTGCATCATGCACATGAAGGTGCCTATGAAGAGCAAAAGAGGGCATCAGATTTCTGGAACTGGAGTTATAGGTAGCTGTGAGCCACTCAAAGTAGGTGCTAGGAAACAACTCTGGTCCTCTGCAAGGATAGCAAGCACTCTTAACCACTGAGCCATCTCTCCAGCCCCATATCTATTGCATTTTTAGATCACATGAAAGACATGATAATAAGTTTTAACATTCATGATGACTTACAGACATTTGTTGTTGTCTGGACAAAATCTCCTGTGTCTCAGGCTGGGCCTCAACTTGCTATCTAATTCCAAGCTAGTCTTGAACTTCTGATTCTTCTTCCTCCAACTCTCGAATACTGGGATTGCAAGCATGGGCCACCATGCCCCAGTTATGTGCTGCTGGGGATTGAACCCATGTCCTCATGTAAGCTGCATTTCTAATGTCTGCAGACACTTTAAAAGTAACTCAACTTCATTATTTTTGTTTCAGTAAAATGATCAACCTTTCAGTTCCTGATACAATTGATGAAAGAGCAATCAACAAGAAGAAACTTACACCATTCATCCTTCAGGTAAGTGTAGTTCTCCATGCACTGTTCTGTGAAACAGAAATAGCGCTCATGGCCTCTCTATTCTGTCTCTTCTCCTTTACTCCTCATAACAACTCTGAGGTGGGAATAATCATCCAGATTTTATACAATGACTTGGGACTCAGAAAGGCTTGCGAGCTTGCTGGAAGTTCACACTGGTGGTGAGGTACAAGTCCACAGACAGGTCCAAAGCCCTATCTTTGTCATTGCATAATGTATTAAGGCATTGCTGAAATAAGCAAAACTATTTAAGCTCTTAATTATCTGGTGTGCTTAAAGAATGGAGCACTTTTGTTTTCCATTAACTGAGTATTACACTACTAGCAAGATTCTCTCCAGCCTGGGAGCATTCCTTAAGATATAGAGATTGGTAATTCCTGAATTTGGAAGTATACCAAACTGCTGGACTCTCATTTAGGCATTTTTAGCAATGTAACACTACTCACATGGATATATTTACATTTGTCACTTGACTTTTTCCTTTAGTATGAGCATAATTCAAAAGCAACCAAATAAAAACAAGTTACCTTCCTGTAGAATTCTGCAAAAAATAATACTAATGAGGCAGAGATTTGCTTTTATTGAGTTGTTTTAATACTGAAGTCTGGATTTTGTTTTCTGTGAATCATAGATAGAAGAATTAATGCCCTTTATTAATGTCTTCATTTAGAGTTCATTTCAGTGAAGGGAGAAGTGGATTGGTAGGGGGAGATGAAAGGTCAAGAAATATATAATTTGGCTGTCTTGCAGGAAAACTTGAACTTGGCGTTGAACTCTGCTTCTGCTATTGGATGTCACGTTGTAAACATTGGTGCAGAAGATTTGCGGGCTGGAAAACCTCATCTGGTTTTGGGACTACTTTGGCAGATTATTAAGATTGGCTTGTTCGCTGACATTGAATTAAGCAGGAATGAAGGTAATGAAACGCAGTCATAACTTTGAAAATTGTTTATTGCTTATTTTTTCTTTTCCTACACTTTCATGCTTTCACTGAATTGAAGAGAATAAATGATAACTAGAATTAACATAAGGTAATACTCCAGAGCTATTCAGGAAAACAGCCTAATTGTAACTCGCTTCTTTGGTAGTAGTGAACATTTGCAGGACACTTCAGATTTTATTTTGCAAAAACCACACAAAAGTGTAGAGAGGTTAAGCAATGTTCCAAGACCCCCAAACTTGATATCCTTTCTTGCTCAGTCCAGACAACCTCCATTTCAATGTCACCTTCAGCCCTATTGTGCACTATGTCCCATTATTTTATTACACTGTATAGTCTCTCACGAATCTAAGTAAGCCTTTTCCAAAATCTTCTAACTCACTCATACTGGTTGTACATTTCCTGAACCAAAGGAAATGTCATCCTTTTTTACAGCATAGCTTTTTTTTTAATTTATTTTTTATGTGTATGAATGTACTGTCTGCATGCAGGTCTGTGCACCCGTGTCGTGCAATCTCGAGGAGGTCAGAAGAGGGCGTCGGATTCCCCTGGAACTGGAGTTAAAGACGGTTCTCAGCCGCCATATGGGTGCTGGGGATCGAACCCAGGTCCTCTGCAAGAGTAGTCGGCGCTCTTAACCACTAGGCCATCTCTCCAGCCCCGACAGCATAGCTTTTTATATCACATCATTTTATAGAACCAACATATGTGTGTGTATATATATGTATATATAATATATATTATATACATAAAATATATAATATATATTTTATCAGGGCATAGGAAGTGCTTCACCATCCTCAATGAAGTGAAAATATTAAGCAATATTCCAAATATACTTATTCATTGCAGAAATCTCTAGGATCACCCTCTCAATCCTCAGTTACTTTTGTAAATGAATATATATGGAATTCTTGGTGTTTTCATATGTACAGATTATAAGACTTTTTCTACTTTCAAAACATCATTATACTTACATTTTCAATTCATTTAAAGACTCCTACTTTTTTGGACTTTGGAGTTTTGACTTTGTGATTCAGAGGGAAGAAAGCAAGGCCTCTTGTATATTATGCAAATACTCCATTACTGAACTATATATCGGTTCTTTTACTTTTTTTTCAACCATCAAACTCCTGGACTTTCATACAACACCATCTGGTACAGTAGGAACAGAGCAAAACTATGGTAGACTGCAACTAAAACCCACTACCCACTCCCTACAGTCAGAGAGACTAATATCAGAAGACCCAGCAAGGTGCATCTCCAATTCCTTGTCTTTTCCCCTAGTCTTTTTTTAAATGATTTTTAGTATTTTTTATTATTTTAATATTTTATTCCTCTTGCTACATTTACCTAAATTTACTTATCTATTATTTGTTGTGTGATCAAACTCGTGGGCTCCAGTGATCCACTCCCTCAACCTTTTGAGTACCGGGGATAAGAAGTGTGTGCCACTGAACCTGGCACTAGGTCCTTCTTTTAATTGAACGAAATTGTGGGGCTGAAGAAATTACTCAGTGGTTAAGAGCACTGGCTACTCTTGCAGAGGACCTAAGTTCAGTTCCCAACACCCACATAGTGGCTCACAAACATCTGTAACTCCAGTTCCAGAAGTTCTGACGCCCTTTTCTGGCCTCCATGGATACTAGCATGCATGTAGTTCACATACATACATACATACATACATACATACATACATACAAACAACTCATACACATAGAATTAAATTTTTTTGGTCTTTTTGAGACAGGGTCTCCCTGTAGCCCCAGCTGTCCTGGAACGAACTCTGTAGACCAGGCTGGTCTTGAAGTCACAAAGATCTGCCTGCCTCTGCCTCCCAAGTGCTAGGATTAAAGGCATGCGCCACCATGCCCGGCATACTCAGTTTTTAAACATCTTCCCTGAAATCCCTCTTTTTTTTTAAAGTATTAAGTAAGAACAGTTTATGTAAATGTATGACAATGATAGAAAAATATTAAACTTAAAATGTGCAACCTGATTTGGTATTTAGAACGTAAAGAATACAAGGATGTTATAATATTGTGCAATTTATTGTGTTTTCTCAAATATAATATCCATATTAATCATTCTATTAGATTCTGAGCATATTTGTGTGGCTGTGCATTAGTTTATGTGTGAGTACACATGCATGTGTATGCATACATATGGAGGCCAGAGACATGGCAATCTCTCTCCAACTTATTGGTTTCTTTTTCTATGTATGTGTGTATGTTTACTTTATATGTACGTTCCTATGAGTGGGTGCCTGTGTGCTACAAGTCCCCCTGCATATATGTGTAGAGACCAGAAGTTGATAGGTGTCTTCTTCAGTTGCTCTCTACCTTAATTTTTGAGGGTTTTTCCCTGAACCTGGAATCTACAGTTTGGGGGATACTGGATGACCAGCAAGCCCCAGGGATCCTCTGCCTCCATTTCCTCAGCACTGGGATTACAGGTGCACACCACTGCACCTGCCTTTTACATGAGTGATGGGGATGCATGCTCAGTCCCTTGTACTCACATAGCAAGTAATTTACCACCTACTTCATCTTCCCTGTGCCTACCTTATTTTTTGAGACTAAATCTCTCTCATGAATTAGGCTAGATTGGCTAGCTAGAGAGCCCTAAAGAGCCTCCTATCTCTACCTCCCCAGCTCTAAGATTACAGGCTTTTACCACTACACCTGGCTTTGTTGAATAAGTGCTAGGGATTGAACATAGGTTCTCATGCTCACACAGGAAACACTGTACTAAATAAGACATCTCCCTAGCCACAAAGTTATGAGTATCTAGAGTGAATCCAGTCACAATAGAGCATGCCTCTAATCCTAGCAATGGGAGGTGGAGGCCAGCCTGGGCTTCTCTCAAAGTAAAAGGTAAAATAATAGTAATAATAATAATAATAACAACAACAACAGCAACAGTGACCCTGGCATGACTACTATCACATTGAATACTGACTGAGGGTTTTTGTCTTCAAGCACTGGCGGCTTTACTTCGAGATGGTGAGACTCTGAAAGAGCTTATGAAATTGTCTCCAGAAGAGCTTTTACTGAGATGGGCCAACTTTCATTTGGAAAACTCAGGCTGGCAAAAGACCAACAACTTCAGTGGTGACATCAAAGTAACTATGCAAAGAACCAGAATATTTGGAGGGGAATATAATGGCTTAGGAGATTTCATTCCATCTTAACAGAGGGGGAAAATATATCAGTGATGGTCTTGCTATGTACCCCATGCCATCTTGTGGGTCACTACAGATGTATGCCAGTATGGCAGGATGATTATTTTTTCATTATTTTGTTTGTTTCTTTGTTTGTTTTCAGGCAGGATTCCATGTATCTCAATCCAGATATATAGTGTAGGATGGTATGGGTTGTGAAACTCATTTTTTTGTTCTTTTTGAGACAGGATCTTGCTGTAGCCCCAGTTGGCCTGGAACTAGATATGTAGACCAGGCTGGCCTTGAACTCACAGAGATCCACCTGCCTCTGTCTCCTGAGTGCTGGGATTAAAGGCATGCACCACCACGCCCAGGTATGAAACTCATTTTTATGTTGTGTTGGGAATTAAACCCAGGGTCTTGTGCATGCTGGCAAAGCATTTTACCAACTGAGCTGTCTCCCCAGACAGTTGAGTTTTTTTTCAGACAGGATCTCACTCTGTAGCCCAAGTTTGCTTACAGCTCACTGTGTAACCCAGGCTGGCCTCAAATTTGGAAACTTCATGGCCCTATCTACTAAATGCTATGATTGTAGGCATATGCTACCATGCCTAGCATGAGCCACCATACCCATTAGATACCTTAAAAAATTTTTTTTTTTTTATTATTTTTGCATGTGTATGAATGTATTGTCTGCATGCAGGTCTGTGCACCCGTGTCGTAATGCCGCGGAGGTCAGAAGAGGGTCTCGGATTCCCCTGGAAGTGGAGTTCTCCTGGAATTGGAGTTACAGACGTTCTTAGCCGCCATGTGGTTGCTGGGGATCGAACCAGGGTCCTCTGCAAGAGCGTCGGTGCTCTTAACCGCTAGGCTATCTCTCCAGCCCCGATACCTTTTTTTAATGAAGTATGTTTTGAATTTTTTTGTCCTTTTGAGACAGGGTCTCCCTGTAGCCCCAGCTGTCCTGGAACTCACTATGTAGACGAGGCTGGCCTTGATCACAGAGATCCACCTGCCTCTGCCTCCTGAGTGTTGGGATTAAAGGCATGCCACCATGCCTGGCTGCTTTGAATATTTTTTTTTTTGGTCTTTTTGAGACAGGGTCTCCCTGTAGCCCCAGCTGTCCTGGAACTCACTTTGTAAACCAGGCTGGCCTTGAACTCACAAAGATCCACTTGCCTCTGCCTCCCGAGTGCTAGGATTAAAGGCGTGTGCCACCACGCCCGGCCCAGGGCATGTTTTCTTAAGTGTATTCTGTATTCTGATCCTTAAAGGTTAAATGTTATTTTGCCATTTCTCATTAAGACTTTTTGTCATTTCAATTTATAATTAAATGTATCATTATGATAGCATATCTCTTCTCCATAAGTTAATATATATTTTGCTCCATAGTGATATAACCTGTTCCTTTTCTCTCTCCCTACGCTTCCTGGATTTCTGCCCTCTACTCTTTCATGCTTGTTTTATCTGTCAAGCTTATTGACTTCAGTAATTCGGTGAAGGTACAAAAATACTTATTAGCTTTATTATATTGATAACATCAATAAATTGTAAAATCATACCAAAGGCTGATTCAAGATAGACATAAGGCCAGCTAGATGGTCTTTTCTGGAGAAAAGTTCTCTTAAACAAGAAGATAGAGAATTGTGCCATATAGTTTTATAAAACCTGATGCAAATGTTCTTATTAAAATGGTACCATAGGAGGCAGTCATTCTTCATGAACGTGATCTCACTGTTACCTTCAATTCATTTGTAGGATTCCAAAGCCTATTTCCATCTTCTCAATCAAATTGCACCAAAAGGACAAAAGGAAGGTGAACCACAGATAGACATTAACATGTCTGGCTTCAATGTAAGTATAGGGACTCTTTTGAGATAGATCTATGGCCTTATACAATTTTGATCTATTTCTTATAAATATAAAATTTTCTATGTAAATGTACATAGTGGTTTTGACACTGTGTATTTATTTTAGGATATGGTACATGCAACTCAGAGAGACGAAACTATCTTAATTTATTTTGATGGTTTGTGAATTCTGTAATGATGTGTATTGGATTTTATGAATGATGTAAAGTATTTCAGGCAAGTAGGGGAAAATAGCAGTAGAGGCTAGCCTTTCCTAAGTACTCAGATTATAACCAAGGTAATAGATTTAATGATTACATATTCATAGCTACACCTGTAATGTTCCTATATTACAAGTGATGGATGTTTACAAAATCCATCTGGGTGAATCACTGTTAGGGACATTGTTTCCTTCCTGGTTGTCACTGATTTTTTTTTTTTTTTGCAGGGGGAGTCTTTTTGAGACTGAGTTCCTTTAGCCCCAACTGGCCTGGAACTCACTATGTAGACCAGGCTGACCTTGAACTCACAGATATCTGCCTGCCTCTATCTCCCAAGTGCTGGGATTAAGTGTGTGCCACCACATCTGGCATGTCACTGATTTTGTTCAGTGACTTGGATAAGTTCATTCCCCAAATTATATCTTATTTTGTCCATCAATAAGGGACTTCAACTAGACAACTGAGTATCATGTATTTTTTTGGGGGGGGGTCTTTTCGAGACAGGGTCTCCCTATAGCCCCAGCTGTCCTGGAACTCATTCTGCAGACCAGGCTGGCCTTGAACTCACAAAGATCCGCCTGTCTCTGCCTCCCGAGTGCTAGGATTAAAGGCATGCACCACCACACCCTGCTTGAGTATCATGTTTTTAAGATTTTATGTTCTTTGTGCCAATTAGTTGCAGAATATATTCTCCTAATTAACAGAATTCACATATGTATACTATTAAGGAATTGAACTCAGCAGATAGCATTGGCTAACCCAATTCACTGAATTTGGAACTGACTTGTGTGCCTGTATTTTAGTCTGAAAACTCAAAACTCTTCAGCTCAGGTCACTGTTGGTAGAGGTGAACTGCCAATCTATACATTAAAGATACTGTTTGGGAGGGCCGATCAGATGATCTCATGGCTACAAAAAAGGCACCAGTGTATTAACAAATGGAATCTGAGTCGAAGCTAGCCCTTTCTACTTAGCTGTATTAGTTACTTTTATTGTTGCTGTGATGAAAAACTTGACAGAAGCCGATAAAGTGAAGAAAAACTTCTCAGGGCTCACAGTTAAGAGGGGATAAGGTCCATCTTGGTGGGAAGACGTCAGCAGGGATGCAAGGTGGCTGGTCACATTGCATCAGGACTCAGGAAGCAAACAGAGATAAATGCTGGTTATTCAGCTTGTTCTCTTTTCTTCCGTTGTAGTCAGGCAGGACCTCTACCCATGGGGTGGTACTGCTCACATTGAGGGTTAATCTTCCCTCCTTTCTGGAAATGCCCTCAAAGAATTTATTTTATTTTTAATTATGTGGCTATGGGGGCAGTGTGCACATGAGTATGGATACGAATGGATCCCCAGGAGCTGGCCAGGGTAATTGATGGGAATGGAACTCTGGTCCTCTGGAAGAGCAACAACTGCTCTTGACTGCTGAGCCTCGTCTCCAACCCCACTTTATCGTTTAAAAAAATACATATAATACATTTAAAAATACATTAAAAAAATACAAGCATTGGGGCGCCATCTAGTGAAAGCTATAGGTACCACATCATATCCTGACCCTTTTTGTTTCATTCAAAACAATTTGAAAACCGAAAGTAGAATCATATACCCAGCCTTTGATTGTAGAGAAAATTTCAGTATTTTTAAGATGGGCTTTTAAAACTTTCTTATTTTACTTCAACAGGAAACAGATGATTTGAAGAGAGCAGAGAGTATGCTTCAACAAGCAGATAAATTAGGTTGCAGACAGTTTGTTACCCCTGCTGATGTTGTCAGTGGAAACCCCAAACTGAACCTAGCCTTTGTAGCTAACCTGTTTAATAAATACCCAGCACTAACTAAGCCTGAAAACCAGGATATTGACTGGACTCTACTGGAAGGTAGGTAACAGTTTCTCACATTCTAATCTGTGGGCTATAGAGTAGAAATACAGAGATCATGATAGCCTTATTCAGAGGAAGTTGCTTTAGCCACTCGCCTTTTGCAAGAATCAGCTATAGTAGATGCAATGGCGCCTGAAAACCGCCTGCTGAGTGGACATGGTGACAGAAACAAATTTTGAGAATAAAAAAATTCTGGTCTGGGAGTGTAGGCCTTCAATGCCAAAGCCCTTGCCTAACAAATTAAGCACCGAGAAAAAAGAAGTCCAAGGTCACCTAACATAGTGCCAGTTAGTATACAGGAGTTTTGTTTTAGTGCCGAAACTTTTTTTGGAATATAGGTTTTGTATGTTGAGGGAGTTCTATTTTCTTTTAAGAAAGGGTATCATGTATCTGATGCAGGCCTCAAACTAAGGACAAGAATGACCTTAGCCTGGCCTGGTGACGCGCGCCTTTAATCCTAGCACTTGGGAGGCAGAGGCAGGTGGATCTTTGTGAGTTCAAGGCCAGCCTAGTCTACAGATGATTCCAGGACAGCTGGGACTACAGGGAGACCCCTGTCCGAAGAGACAAAAAAAAAAAAAAAAAAAAAAAAGAATGACCTTAAACTTCTGATCCTCCTGTGTCCAAGTTCTGGGATTAAAGGCATACACCATCATGCCCAGTTGCTGCAATGCTAGATACGGAACCCAGAACTTCATGTATGTTAGATAAGCAGTTTACCAAGTGAGCTACAACCTTACACTCTTGGAGATTAGTTTTTCAAAGTATTTCACTCTATAACCAAGTGACTATTTTAACAGGAGAAACTCGTGAAGAAAGAACCTTCCGTAACTGGATGAACTCTCTTGGTGTGAATCCTCATGTAAATCATCTCTATGTGTAAGTCATCCTACTACAATTATAAACAGCTTGGCAATCATGAGTGGTGCAACATAAATAATGACAGCTCTAAAAAGTTTTCTGCACACTTTTCTGGCAATTATTCATATTAGAAAGTTTTGAATGATGATTTCCATGATCATTTTCCAAATTCACCAGAGCCCAATTCCTTTTTACTTGATCATTGCCTCTAAGTGGCAGGCTGTGTAAAGAGGAATTTTGTTTTTTTTGTTTTGTTTTGTTTGTTTGCTTATGAGACTGGGCTATAACTAGCCCTGTAGACAACGCTGGCCTTGAACTCACAGAGATCTGCTTACCTCTGGCTCCCAAGTGCTGGGATTAAAGGTGTGTGCCACCACACCTGGCTTAGCCGCCATGTGGGTGCTGGGAATCGAACCTGGATCCTCTGCAAGAACAGTTGGTCCTCCTAACTGCTGAGCCATCTCTCCAGCCCCTGGCTGTGTAAAGGTTTTTATGGTACCTTAGGGAACTGGTACTTTTTGGTTTTTCAAGACTCCAAGTAGACTGTCCATGATTCATTAGGGTCTGTGGCTTTCTGAGTGGGCTGTTCTTTGCTCATATGCAATGGCTTACACCCTTACCATCTTCCATATACTATTATTTGTGCCTGGAATATTCTTAGACCACATGGTTAGAACTTATACCTTTATTTTATTCAGTACACTGGACTTTTTTTTTTAATTTTTTGTTTATTTTTGTGTGTGTATGAATGTACTGTCTGCATGTAGGTTTGTGCACCTGTGTCATGCAATCCTGAGGAGGTCAGAAGAGGGCATCAGATTCCCCTGGAACTGGAGTTAAAGACGATTCTCAGCCGCCATGTGGGTGCTGGGTTTCGAACCTGGGTCCTCTGCAAGAGCAGTCGGCGCTCTTAACCACTAGGCCATCTCTAGCCCCTGGACTGTTCTTTACTTTCACTATTGTCCTACAACCTGCCATTCTCCAACCAAGAACTCTAGTTCTGATTTTCCTCATTGCATTTACATATATGTCAAAATCATATTATTTGTTTATCCAAAGTTGTATATTAAACATCTCTATGACCTTCTTGTAGGGACCAGGATACTCTTCCTATGTTCCCACCCTTTATAACAGTGTTTTGTTTTGTTTTGTTTTGTGTTTTGTGTTGTTTGGAGTTTGGAGGGTTGTTTTGTTTGGTTTATTTTTTGGTTTTGGTTTTTGAGGCAAGGTTTACTGTGAAGTCCTGAATGACCTGGAACTCACTATGTAGACCAGATTAGCCTTGAAATGGCAGAGATCTGCCTACATCTGTCTCCCAAATGCTGGGACTAAAGGCGTATGCCACTAGACCCAGCCTCTATAACATTGCTTTGCTTACAATAAGTGTACATATTTTTTAAGTGAACTGAATATTCTTAGCTCTGTTTTCAGGCAGACTGATAAAATAATATGTTAAGTCATGTGTATGGTGATGTTATATATCTTGTCTGACAGAAAAAGTGTTACTGTTTTTAAAGTACCTGAAAATACTGATGAAATTATCTTTTAAATTATTAGTGACCTGCAAGATGCTCTGGTAATCTTACAGTTATATGAACGAATTAAAGTTCCTGTGGACTGGAGTAAGGTTAACAAGCCTCCATACCCAAAGCTTGGAGCCAACATGAAAAAGGTAGGTATAGAATGTCTTTCTTAAAAAAAATTAAAATAAAATAAAATTAAATAAATAAAAGAATGTTTTTTTTTTTTTTTTTTTTTTTTTTTATTTCTGTGTTTTGTTTATTTTTTGAAGATTTTATATATTTATATAAATATATTATATATATACATATATATTTATATATATTCTTGTGTTTCTGTGTGTATGTGCTCATGAGCAGATGTGCCAATAGAAGCACAAGGCTGCTTTGGAGCTAGAGTTACAGGGGGTTATGAACTGAAGTTGGGTCCTCTGCAAGATCAATACATATTCTTTTTTTGTTGCTGTCTTTTTGAGATAGGGTCTCTCTTTAGTCCCAGCTGGCTTGGAGCACACTATGTAGACCAGGCAGGCCTTGAACTCACACCAAAGATCCACCTGCCTCTGCCTCCCAAGTGCTAGGATTAAAGGTGTGTGCTGGGACTGGAGAGATAGCCTAGTGGTTAAGAGCACTAACTGCTCTTGCAGAGGACCCAGGTTCGATCCCCAGCACCCATATGGCGGCTGAGAACCGTCTGTAACTCCAATTCCAGGAGAACTCCAGTTCCAGGGGAATCTGAGACCCTCTTCTGACCTCCGCGGCATTGCACGACACGGGTGCACAAACCTACATGCAGACAGTACACTCATACACATACAAAAATAAATAAAATTAAAAAGGTGTGTACTACCACACCTAGCAAAAATACATATTCTTGACCACTGAGCCATCTCTCCAGCCCTGTCTGTTTTGTTTTATAAACTCTTGCATTAAGTTTCTTCATGGGTATAGGAACTACATTTTAGTTTTGTGTAAATACAGGACATTATATATCACACACACATACAAAAAAATATGTGTGGAGATTGAACAAATACAAGACTTTAACTATTTGTTTACTTTGTGCATTTCCAGCTAGAAAACTGCAACTATGCTGTTGAATTAGGGAAGCATCCTGCTAAATTCTCCCTGGTTGGCATTGGAGGACAAGACCTGAATGATGGGAACCCAACCTTGACCTTAGCTGTGGTCTGGCAGCTGATGAGAAGGTACAGTGGATAATTTTGGCTGTTTACGCTTCACACTAATACAAGTGTATGAATTGACCCATAGATACTTTCACTTATTTAAATAATTCATTCAGTTCGATGAATATAATTCTGAGCTCATTATATTTAGACTCTGAAATAAATGTGCTATGAGTAAGTATTTGTTGAATCTTCAACGAGAGATGCATCCTTGTGAGTTACATAGAAGAACTGTAAGTGGTAGAATGAGTAAATGTTTTTATGGTACCTTAAGGAACAGGTCCCTTAACTGTTCTCTATTTTTCATAGGAAGTCTGACATGTAGGCTTTAACCTGATATAGTGGCACTGAACATTATTATCAGATATAATGATGTAGCTCACTGAATAAAATTGTTAAATGGGCAGCAGGTACACCTCAAATTACAGCAGATGCTTAGCATGCATGAAAGTGACCCCAGACCTACAGAGTAAATAAGTCAAATTTGTCAGAAGGCCAGCATGGTGGCTCACACCTATAACCTCTGCACTTAGGAGGCCGAGGTAGGAGGGTGGCTAGTTTGATGCCAGCCTGGGGTACATAGTGAGTGAGTTCCAGGATAACCTGAGCTATACACTGGGAACCTGTCTCAAACAAACAAAAACATTATCAGGAAAAATGATAAACATCCAGTGGAGCATGGTGGTACATGCCTTTAATTACAGTGCATGAGAGGCAAAGACAGCTGGATCTCTGTGAGACTGACGCCAACCTGATCTACATAGTTCCAGGCCAGCTGGGGCTATAGGGAGATCTTGTCTGAACAAAACATATATAATATATGTATATATTATATATATGAACATCCACATGTATCCATTTGAAAAAGAAGCCTGGGGGCAGCAAGATGGCTCTGCTGGTGAAGGTACTTGCACCAAGCCTGACAACCTGAGTTCCATCCCAGAACCCATGTGGTGAATGGAGAGAGCCGAATCCTAAAAGTTGTCCTCTCTCCTCCACACACATGCCGTGGCACACTGTTCCACATGGATACATGTGCACAAACATACACACATAGATGAAATTTTTTAAAAAATCAATATCTCTGTATTTTAAATGGTATTTTTTTTAATTCTTTGAGAATTTTATATATGTACACAATGAATTTTGACCATAGTCACCTTCAATTCCTCCTCAACTCCCCTAGATCTCTCCTCCATGTCACCCTCCCACCTTCAGGTCCTATTTTTTGTTTATTGGGTTTGTTTGTTTGTTTGTTTGAGACAGGGTCTTCCTGTAGCCCCAGCTGTCCTGGAAATCACTATGTAGACCAGGCTGGCCTTTAACTCACAGAAATCCACCTGCCTCTGCCTCCTGAGTGCTAGGATTAAAGGCATATGCCACCGTGCCTGTAGATGTCCTACTTTTTAATAACCACTGAGGCCAATTGATGCTGGTCATACGTAGATAGTGTGGGGGCGTCCACTGGAATGTGGACAACCTAACGGGAGAGGACCATACCCACGCAGAAAACTGACTCTCCCACAGCAGCCATCATTTGCCAATTGCTCTTCGGCTAAGGGCTTGGGTCTCATGCTGATTGTGCGCTGATGCTTCTTGCATATTGCAGGAAGCTGCTGTGAGTTCATGACTGCATCATCTGTGTCATGGCCAGAAGACACTGTTTCACAGCAGTGCTCCCTGACCTCTATGGCTCTTAAAAGATTTCTACCCCGCTGAAGATGAGCATTTCATAACAATAATGCTAAAACTATTCATTATGATTGGTACCGGCAAAACCACAGTGTATTTCATGTCATTATCAGTGCTGTAATAGTACATGTTTAAGCTGTGTGTGCATGCTTGCATGTGTGGTGTGTGTGTGTGTGTGTTTGACAGTGGCGAAGAAAGTGAACACAATCTCATAGCACATAGCACACAGAGACTCTCTTCTCTCTCTTTTTTTTAATTTAAACATTTTCTTTTTTTTTTTTTTTTGTCTTCTTGAGACAGGGTCTCCCTATAGCCTCAGCTGACCTGGAACTCACTCTGTAGACAGGCTGGGCCTGAACTCACAGAAATCCACCTGCCTCTGCCTTCTGAGTGCTAGGATCAAAGGTGTGCGCCACCACATCTGGCACTAAAGATGGTTCTTAGCTGCCATGTGGGTGCTGGGAATCGAACCTGGGTCCTCTGCAAGAGCAGTCAGCACTCCTAACCTCAGCCATCTCTGCATCCAAGTCTCTCTTCTCTTTCCTACTACTTTGCTCTATAGTCCAGTCTGACAATCTGGATTCTCCTGTGTTTCCATCTCCCATCTCACCATAGGAGTATTGGGATTGTAGATACACAATACTGCATCTGGTTTTTAAGTGGCTTCCAGGAACCAAACACATGTTGGCAGGCCTCCAGAGCTAGTGCTTTCACTTGCTGAGCCATCTCCCAGGCAGGATATTCTTTTAGAGAGAGAGAGAGAGAGAGAGAGAGAGAGAGAGAGAGAGAGAGAGAAGAGGCCAAAGGATGACCTCAGCTATCATCCTCAGGAAGGCCAGCCACCTCCTTTGAGAGAGGGCCTTTCCCTGGGACTTGACTGTTAAGCTACATTGGCTAACCAGTGAGCCCCAAGCATCCACCTTTCCACCTGCCCAGCTTTGGTATTATAAAAGCCACCATACCCAGGTGCTTTATATAATTGCTTGGGCTCAAACTCACGAGCTCATGTTTGTACCACAAGTATTTCACTAGTTGAGCTGTCTCCCAGTCTCTCCTTGATGCATTCTTTTCACATAGTGTGACTCTCTTTCAATAAACTTTTTATTGTGTGTGGATGTATGATTTGAGTGTGTCTGTGTGTCTGTGTGTCTGTGTCTGTGTGTCTGGACTGCAGATGGAAGTAAGAGGAAGCTTTGGGGAGTCAGTTTTTTTCTTCCACCATGGGATCTGGGAATCAAACTGAAGTTGGGAGATTTGTGCAGCAAGTACTTCTACACACTGGGAAATCTTAACCGACCCCATGAAATCTGTAGTCTGGATAAAGTGTGCATGAGACATTTTTCTGGTGTTTGCATTTGTATTAGTCACTTTCCTGTTGCTGTGATAAACCACCATGAGCAAGGGAACTTAAAAAAAGAAGAGTTTATTTGAGCTTACTATTGACGGTTCCAGGGAAACAGTCCATTGTGGCGGGAGGCATGGTGGCTGGCTGGGGCTGGATCAGCAAGCTGAGGGTCACATCTCACAATGAGCACAGGAAGTCAAGAGAGAGAGACTGGAGACCAGAGACCGCAAGGCTTGTTAAACTCACTAAGCTTGCTCCCAATGACATACTTCCTCCAGCACAGCCACACCTTCTAAGACCTCCAAGAACAGTGCCACCAACTGGGGACAAAATATTTGAACACTTAAAGCCCATGGGTGACATTCTCATTCAAACCACCACATTCCACTCCCTGGCCCCCATAGGCTTATGACCATTAAAATGCAAAATGCATTTAGTCCAACCTTAAAAGTCCCATAGTCTTTACCAGTCTTAATTCTATTCAAAAGTATACAGTCCGAAGTCTCTTCTGAGACCCAGGCTAATCTCTTAACTGTAAGCTCCTGTAAAATCAAAAGGCAAATTACATACTACCAACATACAGTGGAACTGAATACACATTCCCATTCCAAAAGGGAGGAATAGAGGCATAATGAGGAAATACCGGACCAAAACAAGACCAAAAACCAGCAGGGCAAACACCAAGTCCAGTAGCTCCATGTGCGACTTCTGGAAATTTACTTCCAAAGGGCTTAGACAGATCAGCTCTTCCAGGATTGCATGCAACATGGATCTCTTCCTTAGGCTGGTACCACTCCCTGTATGCAGCTCTCCTTGGCAAATACCTCACAGCTCTGGCATCTCCAATGTCTTCATGGGGTCTCCGCTGCCAACCAGGCTTCACATTCACAGCTTCATGCAATGGCCTATGAGGGCCTTCTTTATGCAGGGACACCCCTGCTGCACTCTGCCTGACCTTGGCAGCTCTCTGAAACCATGGAAGAAGAACTGATGACCCCTTCACTCTTGCAAACTTCATGCCTCTATAGCCAGCACCACGTGAATTAAACTGCCAAGTTTGGCTGCAAGTTTGGGATGGACCCTGGCCTATTTCAACCACATTTGCAACTTTTCTCTGCCCTGAACTTGTTGGAGCAGAAAACCCTTTCACTATCTTCCTTTCAAAAGTTGGAGGATTAGCTGGGTGTAGTCTTGCTCTGAAGGTACTATTTCTGTTGTTTACTTGTAAATCTCGAGGCCCCTCCTTAATCACTTTAATCTCACTTTTTCCATTGTTTACTTGGTTTTTTTTTTCTGCTTCACGTTAGAATACTTTTTTTCTTATAATTGATATCTTTATTTCATACATCATTTTCCAATTCAGTTCAGGCAAATATCCCCTTCCCTTCCCCCCACCCCACCCCTACCCATCCCAGATCATGCATTCTGCCGTAACTTTTCTGCATCTTTCTTTGTTTTTTTTTTTGGTTTTGTTTTGTTTTCATTTTTTTTAACAATAAGTGATAATTTCAGTATTAGCCACTTTTCTGTTGCTGTGATAAACCACCATAAGCAAGGGAACTTATAAAAAGAAGAGTTTATTTGAGCTTACTATTGACGGTTCCAGGGAAACATAGTCCATTGTGGCGAGAGGCATGGTGGCTGGGGCTGGATCAGCAAGCCGAGGGTCACATCTCACACTGAGCACAGGAAGTCAAGAGAGAGAGAGACTGAAGACCGAAAGGCTTGTTAAACTCACTAAGCCTTCCCCCAGTGACATACTTCCTCCAGCATGGCCACACCTTCTAAGACCTCCTAGAACAGTGCCGCCAACTGGGGACAAAATCTCTGAACACTTAAAGCCCATGGGGGACATTCTCATTCAAACCACCACAGCATTCTTCTTCATGGAGGAGGTTGTGACCCTTTCTCCTCCTGCTTCCCTTAGATACACTCTCAATGTCCTGGAGGATCTTGGAGAAGGTCAGAAAGCAAATGATGACATCATTGTAAATTGGGTGAACAGAACGTTGAGTGAAGCTGGAAAGTCAACTTCCATTCAGAGTTTTAAGGTGAGGATACTGCCTACTGTATATTAGGTTTGCAAGATAATGTCCATTAGTTGGAAGGGCAACCTTTGCTTTCTGTTTAAGAATTATTGTTGTGCTAATGACAAGATTTTTCTTTCATGGGTCGAGCTTTCCTTAAAGCAGTTTTTGCAAAGAAGCACATGTTCTATTGTAAATGTTGGAGTTCTTAGATTTGTCCTCTTTTTTATAATAGGACAAGACAATCAGCTCCAGTTTGGCAGTTGTGGATTTGATTGATGCCATACAGCCGGGTTGTATTAACTATGACCTTGTGAAGAGTGGTAATCTAACAGAAGATGACAAGCACAATAATGCCAAGTAAGGACTACTGCAGTATTGGAGAAAGAATGCTGGCCTTGCAGTCAGGTGCACCTGCACTGTACATCAGGTTCTCTCACTCAGTAATGCTGTCAGCTGGAAAAAACTACTTTTTGAAGGTTTTCACATTATTTTTAATTGCTTTATTGAGATAAAGTTCACACATATGAACAATTCAGTCATTTAAGTGTACAATAAGGGTTTCTGGAATACTTAAGTATATAATAATGATTTTTAGAATGTTGACAGTGTTCCATAACCATCATCACAATTTTAGAACAGTGTCATCACATAAAAAAGAACCTTCATAGCTATCAATAATCAGTGTGCTATATGACCTTAGTGCCCAACAAACACATAACCTAGCTTCTATCTCTGTATTTGCCTATTCTTTTCTTTTCTTTTCTTTTCTTTTTTTGAGGTAGAGTCTTACTATACAGGCCTGGCTGGACTGGAACTCCCTATGTAAACCAGGCCAGCCTCAAACTCCCAGAGATCTGTGGGCCTCTACCTGGAAAGCTCTGGGATTAAAGGCATGCATCACCTCGCACATCTATATTCATCTATTCTTAACAGTTTTATTTATCTATTATTTAACATTAATTATATATCCTTTCACCAGCATCTTCCCATTTGTACCCCTCCCCATAACTACTCAAGTGTCTGTTTTATTTTTTTATTAATTTTATTTATTTCTGTATGCGTATGAATGTATTGTCAGCATGCAAGTTGGTGCACCCGTGTCGTGCAATGCCGCGGAGGTCAGAAGAGGGTCTCAGATTCCCCTGGAACTGGAGTTCTCCTGGAATTGGAGTTTCAGACAGTTCTCGGCCGCCATGTGGGTGCTGGGGATCGAACCCGGGTCCTCTGTAAGAGCAGTCGGCGCTGTTAACCACTAGGCCATCTCTCCAGCCCCGCGTCTGTCTTTTCTAGAGTCCATTTAGGTCACTGAAACATGATCAGCCTCTAATGAGAATGAAATGCTGTCATGTGCAACAGCATGGGTGAACATGTAGTCAGTATTAAGTGCCAGACACAGAAAGACAAATAGGGCATGATCTTATTTTTTATTGTTTTCCTTTTTGTTTTTGAGACAGGGTCTCTCACCTCTTAGTCTGTAGCCCTGACAGGCCTTGAACTTGCTTATATAGACCAGGTTGTCCCCAAACTGATAGAGATCTACCTGCCTTTGACTGCCAAGTGCTGGGATTAAAGGCATGCACTACCATACCCAGTAATGACCCTATTTTTATGAATGAAAGATTTTAAAGTCTCTGATATGAGATAATAATATGGAGACAATGATTACCTTAGGGAATTCATAAATTTAAATTTTAAAAATATATCAATATGTATTTACATATACATATAATAGCCAGCAAGCTGGCTCAGGAGGTAAAGTGCTTGCTGCCAAGCCTGAAAACCTGAGTTGATTCTTTGGGATCCACATGGTAATAGTACAGATTCTACTCCCACAAGTTGTCCTGTGTCCACTACACATGCGCCATGGCTAGCATGCACACTGAGACACAAATAAATAAATAATAAATGTAATTTTGAAAATCTTAAATAGTTGGCTAAGAGTAATGGCAAGCACTTTCAATGCTAGTACTTGGGAGGCAAAGCCAGGCAGATCTCTGGGTTTGAGGCCAGCCTGGTCTACCTCGTGAGAACTCTATCTCCAAAACTATGTAAATACTTTTGAAAGATTGTAAAGCCAAATATTGTAGCACAAGTTAAGTCTAGCTACTCATGATGCGAAAGCAAGAGGTTGCAGATTCTAGGCCAGCCTGTGCAAACTAGTAAGAACTATCTCAAAAATGAAAAACACAAAGCAAGCTCGGGATGCAGTTCAGTGGTAGAGTATTTGCCTAGCATACATGAGGCCCTGGGTTCTCTCCCGAGTACACCCAGCCCCTAGTAATAAGAACCATGCATTTTGGGTGTAGTGGCATACACCTATAATTTCAGCACTCTAAAGGCTGAGGCAGAAAGATTGAAATTAAACGCATCTTATTTTCTTCTTCTTTGAAAAGTATGTATTGCAAAATGATAAAAGGGTAATATCTGTGAATGTTCCTAGTGTAATACATTGAATGTTTTCTGGATGACTTGGTGTGTTCTGTCAATTTTCCTTGCTGATGGACATATCAGTCCTTTCACCCCATCCTTTGCCTACCTTTGGCCCAGCCACTCTCTCTATACCATGTAGATTCTCCCCTATGCTTAAATATTTGGAGGTATTCACTACATGTTCCCAAGCATTTGAGTCTTAACTTCCAGGCATAATTTTCAACTCCATATCTCTAAGCTCTCATAACAGTATCTGTGTCTTAAGGGTTGAGGTCTAGCAAGCACGAATCCCTGAATTCCATCCCCAGCACCACACCCACAAAAGAAAAGTATCTGTGATCTCATTAGGAATACAAGAATCTGAAAATTGATTGTGCATCCAACGTAGGTAATCACACACAAATAGATTTTCATTTGGATATTTGAGTTATCATTTTAAATATTTTTTATTTTACTTACTTTTATTTTTGTGTATGACTGTTATGCCTGCATGTATGTAAGTGCACCCATGTCATGCAGTGCCCTAAAAGGTCAAAAGAGGGTGTCACATCCCCTGAAACTAGAGTTTTCCATATGGCTGTTAGCCACCATGTGGGTGCTTGGAATCAAACTGAGGTCTTCTGCAAGAGCAGCCATTGCTCTTAACTGATGAGCCCCTACATATGAATATTTTTGTGTTTATGAGTATATTCCCCACATATATGTACGTATACTCATGTCATGCAGTGCCCAAAGAGGTCAGAAGAGGGGACCAGATCCCTTGGTACTGGAATTTACAGATGGTTGTTACCCATCATGTGGATGCTGGGAGCCAAACCCTGGTCTTCTGTAATAGCAGTCAGTCTCTTAAACACAGAGCCATTTCTCCGGCCCCTATATTTTCATTTTTATAGGAAATCAGTTCTTCAAGATTTTTTAAATATTTTTAATTTATTTTTTATGTGTATGAGTGTAGAGTCTGCATGTAGGTTGGTGTACCCGTGTCATGCAATGCTGTGGAGGTCAGAAGAGGGCGTCGGATTCCCCCGGAACTGGAGTTAAAGACAGTTCTTAGATGCCATGTGGGTGCTGGGACTCAAACCCGGGTCTTCTGCAAGAGCAGTCGGCGTTCTTAACTACTGAGCTATCTCTCCAGCCCCCAGTTCTTCAAGTTTTAATTCTCACTTCACATTGGAAGAAATGAGTGAATAAATATTATGTATCCACAATAATAATAAAATGTTAAAACACAGTATAAGAAAGTCAATTCAAGGCCAAAACAAAAGTGAAATGATTAATTTCATAATCATTTTGTTCCAGTTTTCAAGTTTCCTTGAAGCAAATCTTCATCAGATACTTTTTTTTGGGTCTCTGGAAAGATCTTGCTGTGTAGCTCTAGCTGTCCTCAAATTGGGAACAATCCTACATCTGCCTCCCAATTAGTAGGATTCTAAGCATATGCCACCATGACTGGCTCTCTGACTTGGCATTTTCAATACACAAATTTTGCATCCTAGACAAATGATTGTATAAGAGGAAGTACATGTCTCAGATGGTGTCTCTGTCAAACAAAAATCTCAATTTTTGTTTTCTCAAAAAAAACAGGTATGCAGTATCAATGGCCAGAAGAATTGGAGCCAGAGTATATGCTCTCCCAGAAGACCTTGTGGAAGTAAAGCCCAAGATGGTCATGACTGTGTTTGCATGTTTGATGGGCAGGGGGATGAAACGAGTGTAAAACAACTCAGTTGAATAAAGCCAACCTTATCCCCAGATGCATGATTAGCAAGTCACCTATTTCCTGATAAAGTGCTCATGGCTTAAGGAATTTTGGATCAATTAAAGGACTTTTAGATTTTATTAACAAGACCAGCTCTTCATGACAGCCTTCAGAAAAAGAGTTTTAGTAACAAGCAACTCCTCTTTCCTTTCTGATAGATCTGTTCCATGGATCTGTCCAGCACCCCCAAATCATGCTCACAGCAAACCCTTTTCACTCTCTGCTCCCAAGAATGCCGCCTTTGATATTGCCTGTTGCTATATGTATTTCTCTCTACGTATCTTTTCCAGCTTAGAATGTCCATCTCTGGGACTTGCTAGGATGGGTAGATATGAATACTTTTAGCTATTCATTTTTCTTTCCATGCAGTCTGCCAGTTCTTACTGGAGAGCTGTCCTCACAAAGTATGTGGAGATGAGTATCCTTTGCTTACTTTGTATACTGAAAATTTGCCAAAGTGGCCATGCAGAATGTAATAGAAGCTTTCCTTATTATTTTATTCTTAAAATCAGTAACTTTTTACAGTATTCTTTCTACATGATTATTTTTTGTACATTTAAGAATATTTTGATTACATTCAACAAGTCTGATTTTGCTACCTTTTTGTAAGGGAGTCTTCAAGTAAGTAAAAAAGAATACATTGTCAGTGGAGGGAAAATTGAGTCCTAAGGTTGTATCTTCCCTTTCATACCCAAGCTGTAAACAGATGAACTTTTTGTCTTCAATAGTGTGGTTCAATGCACGCTTATTTGCTTTGAAACCTGTATCATGAAACTCTCTTTGAATTAACAGTGCTCTTTAATTTGACTTTTTGAGGAGAGGTTGAGCTCAGAACTTAGTCTGGGATTTGATAAGCCAAGTATGCTAAATGTACAATATATTTTTAAATTTTACACCTGTACCAAGGAGAGGTGGTCACTAAAAAGTAAGTGTGTGTATGTAGGACTTGATGTACTCCTGCTTTGTCAAGCTCTCTGCTATAGTTCTCAAGATAATTACGTTACTCTAACTCTGAAAACTCCTGTAATCCTGTAGCAGCATAGTTCAAATAAAAGCAATTTGCATAATAAGTAGTCTTTTACTCTGGTTTCTTTTGTTTTAAAAACTGATTTATTAATTTATGTGTGTGTGTGTGTGTATGTGTGTAAATGTATGCCACATGTGTGGAAGTGCCTACAGAGTCTAAAACAGCTTGTCAGATCCCCTGGGCCTGTAGTTACCTGTGGTTATGGAGCACCTATGTACCTGCTAGGAACTGAACTTGGGTCCTCTGGAAGAGCAGCAAGCTCACTTAACTGCTGAGAAATCTCCCAGTCCATTTTCAAGGCAGGTCTCCCTATGTAGCCTAGACATAGGTCTCCCTGTGTACCCCACTATGGTCTTGAACTCAGTGCAGGGATTGTGGCTGTGCCTCACCGTGCTGCCATTATTCTGTTCTTCACGCTGCTGTTCCCGAGTGGGATGCCACTTTGGGGCAGGGGTCTTTCTCCCTTTTTCTATTATGTTGTGTGAAATGATCTGTATTAGATTTGAGCTTTGGGCATGGGTATGGGACTAAGGAGAATACAAATAATGTTAAAGTATAATAGCTTTCCCTAATTTACCAAATGTCCTCAGATGAGAGTATATAGCTCAGTGGTACAAAACACAGCTTGCAACAAGCCCTGGGTTCAATCCCCATTATGTCTGCCTCCAACATTTCTTATCTAGTTCCTCCCCTTTTCTTTACCCTTCATCTTTAATCTTTTCAATGTACTCTAATACACAGAACCTGAAATGGGACAATATGACTAGTTGGGGAGGAGAAATGGATGATGGGAGGTTTTCCTAACCTCTTTAATGTTGTTACTGGACAATTCTCTCAAGGCGTTGGGAGGAGAGCCCATCCTAAGCACTGTAGCAGGTATAGAAGTATCATGTAGTCTCTGCCCAAGGGACTTCAGGACCACAACCCTGATTGTATCCACCACAGGTATCTCCAGCCATAGCCTATCGTCCACCAGGACACAAAAGGAAACTGTAGTTGAAAACCACAGGCTTAGGGTTCCCCTTTTGCATTTGTTTTTATTTTACATGTATGAGTGTTTTGTCTGCATGTATATGGGGACACCCACGCTTGCAATGTCTGTGGGAGGCCAGAAGAGGGCATCGGATTCCTTGGAACTGCAGTTGCAGATGCTTGTTAGCCACTATCTGAGTTCTGGGAACCAAACTCAGGTCCCTCTTACAGTTCTCTTAACTGCTGAGCCATGTCTCCAGCTCCTACAATATGAAAATTGAAAAGGTATTTCTTTTTTTTATTGATGCTTTGTGTATTTCATACATCATTTTCCAATTCAGTTCAGACATATTTCCCTTTCCCTTCTCCCCACCCCTCGCCAACCCATCCCAGATCATGCATTCTGCCATAACTGTCCTGCATCTTTCAGTTTTTTTTTCATTTTTTAGCAATAAGTGATAATTTATGAGTACAAGCATCCTTCTTGTAAAACCAATTTGAAAGTAGTTGTGCCCAAATCCACACAGCCCCTCGGTCCCACCATCCAGCAGGTGGGGGGCTTGTATGTTCAATCAAGTTGATCAAATGAGTGTCCAGACTATATTGCTGTAGTTTCAACATTCACCCCAATCTCAGCCCTTACATTCTACCATGCCCCCTCTTCTGCAGATTTTTCCCTAGGCTTAGAAAAGGGGCACAGGTGGATGAGAAGCAAAACAGTCTACTTTCTCTGGAGCTGTTGTCTTGGATTCTGGTCAATTCTGGCTGTTTCCTTTCATCGGCTGGCAGTTTGTCCAGGAATAACCTTTCGATCCTACTAATGAAGTGCAAGCATTTAGATATATAGGTATTTAAACAGTACTAATTGTTATGGTAGGTTACTTTGGTATAGACACAGATGTTTGGATGGTATGTTAATCCATGAATTACATTTTTTTCTGTTAAATATGACAGGGTCTTACTGTAGCTTATAACATCTCCTAACCACTAGAGGATGTAAGCTTGTGGCATCAGCCATGGGTTATTCCTCCAAGGAGAGAGCCAATAGCCAATTAGATTTGGGGTATACAGGCATATGGCTGCCTCTTCTGCACAGTATTTCCAGGCAGGTGAGGTGTAGCTGGTGCTGAC
>VZQC01008589.1:103514-114417 GCA_009823505.1 Rhizomys pruinosus | reverse complement strand
GCAGCCAGTATGGAAGGCAGTGTAGGGAACTCTCAAAAAACTAAAAATGAACCTACCATACGACCCAGTTATACCACTCCTTGGCATATATACCCAAAGGACTCATCACACTATAAAGATACTTGTACACCCAATAGCAAAGAAATGGAAACAACCTAAATATCCTACAACTGATGAATGAATAATGAAAATATGGTATATCTATACAATGGAGCACTACTCAGCAGCAAGAAGATGAAATTTGCAAGTAAATAGATGGAACTAGAGAATGTTATTGTGAGTGAAGTAACACAAAGGCAGAAAACCAGGAGATGTATGTTCTCCTTCACTTGTGGATTGTAGCACCAATCCCCTATCTGAATATATATCCTGATTTAGTACCAGGAGCCAAGACATTGGAAAGGACGCATGGAAGTAAAGGAAAAGAAAGAACCCAAAAGAGGGGGACAGTAAGAAACAGATGTTCCTGGGGGGAATGGGGAGGGTGGGAGTTGGGTTGTGAGGGGAGGAGGGGGAGATATACACGGGGCATGGTGGGAGGTGGGGGAGGTCAGGCCAGGGGAAGATAGGGATGATGGGGCTGGAGAGGAAAGAGGGAGACTGGAAGGGAAAAACAGAGATGATTGGACCTTGGGAGGCTAGGAAACCCAGAGTGTAGTCTGATGCCCGAGACCCCCTGAGAAATTCACATACACTCACTGGACATTAGTGCATGGGGTAGTGCAACCTGGGGGCTGTGTAGCAGGGAACACAGTCCAAGACAGATGATACCTCCCTTGGAATAACTGATAAGAGCAATCCAAGAGACTCTCAAAACAATGTAGGCTATCACCAAAGCTCTTGATTATCTAGCAGAAATAAAAAATAAGACCCTACTGCTCAAAACAGGAGATGCTTTGGGGATAGGACTTAGATTAATGTGACAGAAACTGCCCCGGAAGCATTCTACCTGACGTTAAGTGCTCATAATGCTAAGGCAATGTGCATACTGCTAAGGGGAAAAAATCAATCAATGGCACAACCCAGCCCTAAAGGTTAACAACCATGATAAGCTGCCCAGCAAACTACCTCTATTGGGGCAATACAGACCCTGTTGTCTGGGGGTGGGGGGTAATTGGTCAACAGGTATCTAATTGGACTTGGAACCCTCTCAATTTGAGTGAGCCCATGAGAGGCACTGTAAACTCAGCCAAATACACACGGGCTGGAGAGGACATAGAGCCTAAGAAAACCGTATTGGTGTCATATCTTTAGACAAATGAAATTTCTTGCCATATACTTACTATGGAATCTTATATTTACAGACAAACATATCGTATACCACTCATCAAAAAAGCTACTCTTTGCAACAGACGGGGCTACTGCAGAATTCCACAACTGGTCAGACACAGAACATATACATCTGAAACCCTATCTGAAAGCTTCCTTATACAATAGAGTATGATACAAACAGAAGGCCACAACTAGCCAGGCTTCAAAGAATGGGAGCCTCCAGAGTATGTATCCCTGGATGAGGGCCTCTATATTCAACCTCACCCACCCATGACTAGAGAGGAGGTGGAAAGAGCCAGGGTTGGTGCATGAATGGAGAGAAGCAGTGGCTTAGAGTCAACTGTAAGATTTCACATGTGAACTTGTGGCAATGTTGTCATCGGGCAGGGGACCCATGCCAACTGGGACAAGGTCTCAAAGTGGAACGAGAGAAATGGGTAGGGGACTGGCCCTGGACCGAGAACTACAAGAGACTGAGTACTGTTGGGTGAGGAAGTTATGCCTTACCTAGGATTTCTAGATGTGCTGACCAGACTCCAGTGGATTTGTTTGCACAGAAGCTCATCTCGATTTGGGAGCTTGACTGGATAGGGCTTAGCTTGGATGTTGTAATGAATGAGTTCTGATGGGGACTTGGAGTTTGGGGGAGGGTACTAGCTTTAATTAGGAACCACTGTATGAGTTCTACAAATGCTCAATAAACCTTTAATCTCAGCATTCAGGAGGGAGAGGACATGAGTTCAAGGCCAGCCTGGTTCTACATAGTGAGTTCCAGGTCAGCTGGGACTACAGGGAGACCCTGTCTCAAAAAGACCAAAACAAAAACAAATGCATTTGGTTTTTACTTTAGCATTTTAATTAACTAATTGTTGTTTTGAGACAGGATTTCACTATGTAGCATTGTCACTTACACAGTGAGATGGCTAGCCTTGAACTTATGGAGATCCACCTGCCTCTGACTTAAGCTTTAACTAAATATTACACAGGACATACAAGTATCACCAGACTGGTAACTGACCTTCTGGGCATTTAATAATTATACTTAGAGACTACTTATACTAATGTGATATGGGACTAAAAGAGACAATATTTTGTTCCTTGCCTTCTAAGGTCAACAAGGTCCAAGCAGACTGCAGGGCAGCTCTTGAAATGTTCCATTTTGTGGTGAATCACCTGTCCTGTTATTCAGGGAGCCACAGATACCCAACCACCTGTTGGTCAACAGAAGAAGAAATTCCCCCTTTGACTTATCCTCACAGATGGAACAACTGCTAAGAGGAAGGCCAAAGGACCAGAGGATCCTCTCGAGCAAGGACTAAGGACTAGATCCTCAACTGAGTTAAGAGTAAAAAGAAATTGGCTAATTTGGCCAACTTTATGTTCTTAAACATTCAACAGGAAAGTATAATCAAAGACTAAATAATTGGTATTTTAAAAAATAGTTCAAGGGCTGGAGAGATAGCCTAGCAGTTAAGAGCACCGACTGCTCTTGCAGAGGACCCAGGTTTGATCCCCAGCAGCCACATGGCAGGTAAGAACCGTCTGTAACTCCAGTTCCAGGGGAGTCCGAGACCCTCTTCTGACCTCCACGGCATTGCACGACACGGGTACACAAACCTACATGCAGACAGTACATTCATACACATACAAAAATAAATAAAATTAAAAAAAAAATAGTTCAAGGAATTGCACTGTCCAGAGTTAGGCTTAACTCCATGTCATGTAAAGACAATTTCTCTGCTGCTATATGCAGTAGTTAAGTTCCTACCCTCTGTCCCCAAATGCTTCCACATGGCTCACAGATCACTTTAAAAACAAACAAAAAAACACATTTATTTTGTGTATGAGTGTATCACTTGCATGTGTATAAGTGCACCTTGTCCTGCAATGCCTGTGGAGGTCAGAAGAGGATCTCCTGGATTATGGATGGTTGTCAGCCATTGCATGCGTGCTGAGAATCAAACCCAGGTCTTCTGCAAGAGCAGCCAGTGCTCTTAACAGCTGAGCCATCTCTCTAGCCCCACAGATTGCTGTTCTAATTTGGAAACCAGCAAAGAAACAGAAGGTAAAAACTCATTTGCAAAGTAGTTGACAGCCTGAAGTAGCACGCCAGGACTTACCACTGCCTCGCTCCCTAGAGCAGACAGACTTGACGTTGTATGATGGCTGCCGTGGGTCCAAGAAGGAGACATGTGCCTGAGAACCCACAGCATACACTGACCATTCACTACCATAGGCCAGACACACATTCTCACGGCAATATGGCAATTTGGTGGAAAGGAGCTGAAAAGAGAAGAGATATATCCATAACCAGACAGCATAAAACAGGGGCTTTGTTCTTGTTCCCATTTCTGTGGGCTTTTTCTTACCCAAGCCACTGGTCAGAGACAAAGACAAACTGTAGTTAGTGAAATGACTTCTGGGAAAAAGAGAATGTTGAAATATTAGAATGGCAGGGAAGGCCAAGGTTATTTTCAGAAACAAGCCAACATTCGGCATTGTTTCTTCTGCAGGATGAGCTACCATCCTCCTGTTGCTCTTCAATAAAAGGATTCATTTCTGGCTAACCCTAAGCCAATTCCTCAAAGGAACAGGAGTTGCATACTGCAGCAAGTATACTTGGGACTGGCTTCCTCCCAAATAACCTGAATCGGCTTTAATCCTTGACCCTTGTGACCTGGCAAATCTACATTTGCTGCTTACTGTACAACAGGGAAGACAGTATAAAGTCACTGGAGAACAAAGCTGCTATGACATAAAAAGCTCATCTGAGGTGTCAAAAGGCAACTGGGAGAAGACATGGACATTTGCTTAATTGTACTAAAAAGTTGCTAGTGGAGCTAGACACATGGATCAGTGGTTAGAGACACTTGCTGCTCATCCAGAACTGTACTTGGGCACAGGTCCCAGAATATACACGGTAAACCACAACTGCAATTACAGTTCCAGAGGATCAGATGGTCTATTTTGGCCTCCACAGTCACCAGGCACATACATGGTACACTCACACACATGCAGGCAATACACTCATACATATAAAATAAAAATTAAATCCATTTTCTCATAAATGTGCTGTTACCCCTGCAACATGATCCCTGTAATCTCAAGACTCTTCAAAAGACTTTCTTTGTAATCTCAGCATTGAGGAGGATGAGTGAGGATCCTGAATTCAATACCAGTCAGGGCTACACAGTAAGCCCATATTTTTTGTTTTCGTTTTGTTTTGTATTTTGGTCTTTTTGAGACAGGGTCTCCCTGAAGCCTCAGCTAGCCTGGAACTTCCTATGTAGACCAGGCTGACTTTGAATTCAGAGATTGCCTGCCTCTGCCTCCCAAGTGCTGGGATTAAAGGCATGTACCACCACACCTGGCAAGACCTTTAAAAAAGAAAAAAGAAAACAAACAAAAAACCCTGAATGACTTTTTTTTTTTTTTGTCTTTTCGAGACAGGGTCTCCCTGTAGCCCCAGCTGTCCTGGAACTCACTCTATAGACCAGGATAGCCTTGAACTCACAAAGATCCGCCTGCCTCCGCCTCCCAAGTGCTAGGATTAAAGGCATGCGCCACCACGCCGCTATCAAGCCACATTTAGCATACCTTGGACAATGTATTTTCAGCCTTCCAGAGATGAAAGTAGCCATCCAGAGATACCGCTCCCAATTCCTACAAGGACGGAGAAAAGTATGTTATAATATACTGCACAGAAAACTAAAGTACCAGAAAGCGCAGAGGAAGAGCCAGAGGTTGAGTCCTCTTGTCCTCCACTCCTATCCCTGGCATCAAGGGTGCTGGTAATTAACAGCCTTCACGCTACAGATTGCAGTTGGACTGCACACTAAATTTCCAAAAGCAAGTCCAGTTTCTAACAGGCAACAAACACAGACCGGTACTGTTCAAAAAAAATCCTTCCCATGTTACTACCGCCCTGATTGTACCAGACTGTTAGGGCAAAGCTCACAAGTGAAGGGCAGTTTTCTTCCATTTCAATAAGAGAGCTAAAGCACAGTCTGGCGGTTTGAATGAGAATGTCCCACACAGGCTCCAAGTATTTGAACACTTGGTCCCCCCATTTGGTTGTGCTCGTGTTTGGGAGAGACACGGAAGCACTAGGAGGTGCGGCTGTCCTGGGGGACGCATGTCACTAGGGTAGGCTTTGACAGCACAGTCAGCTCTCTGCTCTGCTGCCTCCCTCCACACCTCCCACACCAACATGGACTCTCAACCCTCTGGAACCATAAACACAACAAACGTGGTTGTGGTATTTTACCACAGCAACAGAAAATAACTAATATGTATGTAGAGAAATCTACTTCCAGCCAGAAACGTGCATGGGACAGGAGATCTGACATAGTGATTATAGAAAGCTTGGTGGCAAGTGTCAGGCAAAAAAGGCAGTGAAGAATGACAAAGAACTTTTAAAAAGCTGGGCATGGGGAAGGCAGAGGCAGGCGGATCTCTGTGAAATGGAGGCCAGTTGGTCTATATAGTGAGCTCTAGGCCAGATGGGGCTACAGAAGACCCTGTCTCAAGAAAACTAAAAACCACCACCACGAAAAACTTAAAAATAGACAACGTGCCTTTAGAAGTTTAAGTGTGAAAAATCATACCCAAAACAGAGCACCTGAAAAGGCTTGTGCAAAAGAGGAATTTTCAATTAGAGTAACCCTAGAGAAGCTACAGCTGGCGCACAATATGGTCTACCCAGACAAACACTGCAGAGATCCAAGGGTGGGCTTCATAACCTCAGTCCTAAATTCTCACCAGTATTCCTTGGCCTTTAAAGAGGTGCTCTTAGGCCGGGTGTGGCGGCGCACGCCTTTAATCCTAGCACTTGGGAGGCAGAGGCAGGCGGATCTTTGTGAGTTCAAGGCCAGCCTGGTCTACAGAGTGAGTTCCAGGACGGCTGGGACTACAGGGAGACCCTGTCTCGAAAAAGACAAAAAAAAAAAAAGAGGTGCTCTTAGGGCTTAGAGGCAGACCACACAGCAAGCACTGCCACGAGAGGAGAAACACTCCCAAGATAAAGGTCAGAAGGAAAAGGCTTCTGTAGTCCCTTGAGTCCATACCTTGTTCTTGTCGTTGAAGGCTAGAGCCCGGACCTTGCAGTTGTCTGGGTTTGTATCCTCCTTGGGGATGTCCTTTAAGGCCTTGTGAGTGATATGAGCATACATAGGGACCTGTGACACATTGTGCCTTGCATCACTTTTGGTCAACACATCATCTGTCACCTCCCAGAGTCCCATGGAACCATCACGTGAACCTGTAGGTTAGGAGACTCAATGTCAGATCAACTGACCTTCCAGGGGCCATCCCACAGAAGCTACCAGGACTTTTCTTAGTTCCTACTCAGCATCCTCACTGGCACTAAAGCCTACCCCAAATATAGTGCAGTATGCTTCTGTTGTTTTGTTTTGTAATAGGATCTCACTCTACAGCCCAGGCTGGCCTCAAACTTGTAGCAATCCTGCTGCCTCAGGTTCCTGAGTGCTATTATTACAGATACGAGCCATCACACCCTGTTTTACACTCATTTCTTTATTGAAAACATCATTTTACATCCAATTTCAGGGAGGTCCACAAGCCAACTTCAAGGTTTTCATGGACTATAATTTGTCAGCACTGAGAAACCAGAGGCAGGACTGAGTTTGAGGCCAGCCTATATATAGAGTTCAAGGAGTTCAAGGCCAGCCCAAGTAACACAGTGACACCCTGTCTCAAAAATAACAGGAGGTGGGGGGAAGCGGGTGACAGAGAGGGAGAGGGGAGGGAGGGAGAGAGGGAAAGAGAAGGGTTGAGGGAAAGACAGGGAGAGGGAGGGAGGGAGAGAGAATATGAGTGAGAATAATGATAATGACTGTTCTTAGGGCTGGGGAAATAGCTTGATATCTTACCTGTCTAGCATTCATGAAAACCCTAGGTTCAATCCCCAGCATCACGTGAAACCTGTAATCCCAACAGTTGGGAGGTGGAGATATCAGGAGTGCAATGTCATCCTCAGCTACATAGTGAGTAAGCCCACTGTGGGGTGAGAAGGTCTCTCTTACATGAGACCTTCTCAGGGAAACAAAAAATAGCTTTTCTTGGGCTGGGCTGTAACTCAGAATCAGAACCAGAATACTTGCCTAAACATAGACCCAAATTCAATTTTAAATACTACAAGCAAAACTCCAACACAAAAACCATAAGTTATATATATCCTTAGCAAACAATAACAAACATGAACACCTTCCCCCAGTCCCCTGCCTGCCAGTGTGGGTTTCAAACCCAAGAACTCCAACACGTGCAGAAAACCTTTCTTTCAATTGATTTCCGAATATACTACAAACCAAATGGTATCATCTTTCTGGAGTATAACTGAGGAATCTACACCCAAACATTTATATTCCCATCTAGAAACAATTCACAACATAAAGACCATATGCAAAGATGTTTACTTATGTTTTTCTCTTTTTCTCTATTCCTTTTTTATTTTTTTATTTTTATTTATTTATTTTTTTTTTAATTAATTTATTTATTTTTGTATGTGTATGAATGTACTGTCTGCATGCAGGTCTGTGCACCCGTGTCGTGCAATGCCGCGGAGGTCAGAAGAGGGTCTCGGATTCCCCTGGAACTGGAGTTCTCCTGGAATTGGAGTTACAGACGGTTCTTAGCCGCCATGTGGGTGCTGGGGATCGAACCCGGGTCCTCTGCAAGAGCGTCGGTGCTCTTAACCGCTAGGCTATCTCTCCAGCCTTCTATTCCTTTTTTTAAAAAAATTTGATGTGAGTTCAAGGCCAGCCTGGTCTACAGAGTGAGTTCCAGAACACTGAAGCTACAGGGAGACTTGTCTCAAAAACACCAAGGAAAACAACAACAACAACAACAACAACAACAACAGGGGGCCAGAGAGATGGCTCAGTGGTTAAAAGCACTGGCTACTCTTGCAGAGGAATTGGGTTCCATTCCTAGCACCCAACTTTCTGGAATACAGGAATCTGACACCTTCTATTGATCTCTGCTGGCACTGCACACTGCACAACCTGGGTGCACCTACCTATATGCAAGCAATATAATCCATACACATAAAAAATAAAAATTAAATAAAAAATCTGAGACACGATTTCAAAGTAGTCCATGCTAGCAATGAACCTGATATGTAGTTCAGAAAGGCCTTTCTCCAGTGTTAGAATTAAAGGTGTATGCCATCCCCCCTGGCAAAGATGATTATAACTATCTTTGTGGACGTGGTGGCTCACGCCTTTAATTCTAGCACTTGGGAGGCAGAGGCAGGCAGATCTCTGTGAGTTCAAGGCCAGCCTGGTCTACAGAGCGAGTTCCAGGACAGCTGGGGCTACAGGGAGACCCTGTCTCAAAAAGACCAAAAAAGAAAAGAAAAAAAGATTTATTGTTATATGTTTTTCTATGCATGTATGTGTATGTATGTGCATTATTTGTGTGCCTGATGCAGAGAAGAGTGCTAGATCCCCTGAAACTGAAACAGATGGATTTTAAGACTCCATGTACTGCTGGGAACGGAACCTGAATCCTTTGCAAGATCAACAAATGTTGCCAACCAGTGAGCCATCTCTCCAATCCCCATGCATGCTTTAATGCCAACACTCTAGAGGCAGAAGCAGGCAGATCTGAGTTCAAGGTCTGTCTAGTCTACATAACAAGTTCCAGGGCACAGTTAAAACCCTTTCTCCAAACAAAACAAGGGCCAGAGAGATGGCTCAGCACTGGCTGTTCTTGCAGAAGACCTGGGTTCGAATACCAGCATGGTGGCTAACAACCGTCTGTAACTCCAATTCCAAGGGATCAGATTTGAGTACCCTCTTCTGTCCTCCAAAGGGATTACACAGGATGGGTCACACCTGCAGGTATAACATTCATGCACATAAAATTTTTAAACAACAACAACAAAACACAAACAGGGGCTAGAGAGATGGGCCAGCAGTAAGAGCACTGACTGCTCTTACAGAGGATCCAGGTTCAGATCCCAGCACCCACATTGGGAGCTAACAATTATCAACTACAGTTCCAGAAGATCCAACATCCTTTTCTGACCCCCATGGGCACTACACAACATTGGTACACTATATACATCCAGGCAATACACTCTTATACATAAAATAAAAATAATAAATAAAATTTTAAAAAAGATAGAAATAATAGCTGGGCCAGCTAAATGGCTCAGTAGGTAAAAATGCTTGCTATGCACGCCTGACTACTTGAGTTCAATGCCAGGAACTAATAGTGGAAAGATAGAACCAACTCTTGAAAGCTGTGCTCTGACCTCCATTTAAGCACCACGACCTGTGGATGCTCGTCCTTACCCATTACACACAGAGACACACAGGGAGCAGTAATGAATAAACAGAATCTCCTAGGCTGAGTATATATAGAGGCTGATGCTTATAATATCAGCACTTAGAAGAGGCTGAAGCCACAAGTTTAAGGCCAGCTTGGACCATTTAGTGAATTCCAGGCTAGCTTTGGTTATAATGTAAGTCCTTATCTTAAAAAAAAAAAGGGGGGGGGGGCGAATCCTGGATATGCTAGGTGGTGTATTACACCCAAGGCCCTGATTTCAACCTATCATCACAAGAAAACAAAGCAAGATCTCCTGGCCCCTGGTCATATCATACAGTGTTAGTTTCAGTGGGCTTTTTTTCACACTACTATAATTTTAACCTTCCTCTCTGCCACACCAAAGGTTCCTAAAGGAGGGCAACTTTACCAGACACTGCCATAGTATCGTCGATCCATGCAATGGAAAAGATCCAGTCTTTATGTCCATCCTTAGAGGGGAAAGAGACAGGCACATAGAGGAAAGAACAAAAAAACAACAACAAAAGACATTGGTCAAATGACTGTAATGTACTCTCCCAACCGAAAACCATAGAGATCCGAACTGAAAATAGTTTTGTAAAAATTATTAATAGGAATGGTGGCACAAGCCTGTAATGCTTTAATCGAGAAAGCTGAGGCAGGAGGATCTAAAATTCTAGGCCAGTGGGGCCACATAGAGACCCTGCCGGCAAGATGATTCAGGGGGTAATGGTGCTTCTGTCAAGCCTGACCACCCTGAGTTCCATTCTCCAGAACCCATGTGGTAGAAAGAGGACTGACTTCTGAAAGTTATCCTCTGACCTATGTGTGCACCTTCATGTGCACGAATACACACATAATATCTGTTGATAAAACATGGTCTCTGATCATCTCAACCCATGGGGTTGGATCCCACACTATTTCTAGAGGATCAAAGGTAGAATGAAGCTGTCATTACTGCAAACAATAAGCATATACCCAGAGAGGGCAGACAGCTCTGGCCTTCTCTCTCCAATATCTGATCTGGGGCTATCTTCTGCCTAGAACACTCTCCTGGCTTGTTCCCATGGTTCCTTTAAGTCTCCCTGTGTAGTAATGACTTTTATTTTATTTATTTTTTTTTTATTTTATTTATTTCTGTATGTGTATCAATGTACTGTCTGCATGCAGGTCTGTGCACCCGTGTCGTGCAATGCCGCGGAGGTCAGAAGAGGGTCTCGAATTCCCCTGGAACTGGAGTTCTCCTGGAATTGGAGTTTCAGACGGTTCTCGGCCGCCATGTGGGTGCTGGGGATTGAACCCGGGTCCTCTGTAAGAG
>VZQC01008589.1:95417-102693 GCA_009823505.1 Rhizomys pruinosus | reverse complement strand
TTTTTTGTCTTTTCGAGACAGGGTCTCCCTGTAGCCCCAGCTGTCCTGGAACTCACTCTGTAGACCAGGCTGGCCTTGAACTCACAAAGATCCGCCTGCCTCTGGCTCCCAAGTGCTAGGATTAAAGGCGTGCGCCACCACGCCCGGCCGAGAAGCCATTTTGAATAAAATTATGGGTGAGGCCAGGCTAGAATTCTAGAAACATAGTTCCAGAGAGAGTTCCATCAGTACAGTACCAGAAGACAGACAATTTCAAGAGATATACAGGGGAATGTGTGTCCTCTGAGTTTAGGCCCACTCTTAAAAGCTAAATTTTAGAGTTAACTTTTTTTTTCGTCTTTTTGAGACAGGGTCTCCCTTTAGTCCCAGCTGGCCTCGAGCTCACTCTGTAGACCAGGCTGGCCTTGAACTCAAGAGATCTGCCTGCCTCTGCCTCCTGAGTGCTGGAATTAAAGGCGTGCACCACCATGTCCAGCCTTAGAGTTAGCCTTTTATTTGTTCAGGTGATCGGATATTGTTGGCATGCCAATGCCACATCACTGCTCAAATGACATCTTACCAGGCTTTCTCTGACTACCTTCTGAAACAGCCTCTTCACTTTCTCTGACACTTTAAACTACTGGTACTCCTTTCTGTGGCATATATTACACTGACATGTTACTAATAGATGGTTATTGCTTTATATGCTCTATGTGTTGTTGGTTTACATGTCGCCTTCACCTATACTGAAGGCAAGGGTGTTATTGGGTTGGTTCACTCCTCTGCTCACAGGCCCCAAAAGAATGCCTGACCATAGCAGTTGGTAAAAGAATGGTTTAAAATTTATTTTCTGACTGGGCAATGGGAAATATATAGACTTGGTAAATTGAAAAACAATGCACTATTGTTGGCCATACAGACATACTAGTTTTACCAAACATATGCCCTAGTAATGACCCATGGATTCTAGTTTCTGCTCTGTTACCTCTTTCCCATCCCTCACCCCCATGTCCCTAGGGTCAGGAGAAATCTAGAGAAAAACCCTTCCTTCCTAGATGAGGAAAGGGTCCACGTTACCTACTGGACTATATTTAAAAACAAACTTACATCACCCACACACACAGGATCCAGTGTAGGTAATCGGTAGATGGCCAAACTGTTTGGGTTGTCTCCTCCAGTGGCCAGGAGTGTTCTAGATGGATTCAGCTCGATGGCATGAATACCACAGCCCTGCTGAGTCAAACACCCAGGTTCCCGGTCTTTCAGAATGGGGATCTTGGTGATCTGGCCTGTCTGGACATCCACTACGAAGAGCTGCAAGACAAAAGGGAGGCACAGTCTGAATACAGTTTCTATTTAATGTGCCAACACTAGATACAGATTTTCTTTTTGTAAATTTTTTTAATTAATTTTATTTATTTCTGTATGTGTAAGAATGTACTGCCTGCATGCAAGTTTGTGCACCCATGTCGTGCAATGCCGCGGAGGTCAGAAGAGGGTGTCGGACTCCCCTGGAACTAGAGTTCTCCTGGAATTGGAGTTTCAGACGGTTCTCAGCCGCCATGTGGGTGCTGGGGATCGAACCCGGGTCCTCTGTAAGAGTGGTCGGCGCTCTTAACCGCTAGGCCATCTCTCCAGCCCCTAGATACAGATTTTCAATTGCTAAATTATGTCAAACATTTGATTAAAAAGCCTATTACGCTGGAGAGATGGCTCACTGGTTAAGAGCACTGATTGCTCTTGCAGAGGAGCCGGGTTCGATTCCCAGCACCTGCATGGCAGCTAAGAACTGTCTTTAAGCCAGGCATGGTGATGCATGCCTTTAATCCTAGCACTCGGCTAGGTGGGAGAGGCAGGTAGATCTCTGTGAGTCCAAGGCCAGCATGGTCTACAGAGTGAGTTCCAGGCTTGCTGGGGCTATAGGGTGACCTTGTCTCAACAAGCAAACAATCAAATAAACAAACAAATAAAAAAGCCTATTACATGCTAGACCCTGGGGATTATTAAAGGCATGTTAGGGCTACCAGTCAATTAAGTATGAAAATAATTAAAAATATTATAATTAAGTTTAACATACTACATACAACAGCTGTATCAAGATTAGAAAGTAGTAAATTCTGCCTCACATAGTGATGCATACTTTTAATCTCAGCACTCTGGAAGGAGAGGCAGGTAGATCTAGACCAGACTGGTCTACGTAGAGTTCTAAACCAGCCAGAGCTACATAGGAAGATCATATCCCCTGCCATCCCTTCCATCCCCCCAAAAGTTCTAAATCTTAATAGCTTAGCTAAATTCTAGATTGGCTATCTATTAGGAGAAGTCAGTATTTTTTTTTAATTTATTATTAATTTTTTTTTGGTCTTTTCAAGACAGGGTCTCCCTGTAGTCCCAGCTGTCCTGGAACTCACTCTGTACACCAGGCTGGCCTTGAACTCACAAACATCCGCCTGCCTCTGCCTCCCAAGTGCTGGGATTAAAGGCGTGCACCACCATGGCCCGGCTGAAGTAAGTCAATATTAATCTTAATCTCAACATGCCTACTCTATCCCCACTCCCAGACCCTGCACTATCAGTATGGAGATTAAACATAGGGTCTCTTGCATGTGAGAAAAGGGCTTTACCACCTAGCTATATACCCAGGCCCCTTTTTACCTTTTGATATCAGGTCTTGACAGTTTCCCAGGCAGACCCTGAACTTGCGATCCTTCTGGTATAGCCTCCTAAGTAGCTGGCATTACAGAGAGTACCTATATTTTTCTTTCTTCTGTGCTTTAGATATGGTCTGGCTATGTTATTCTTTATTGGCCTGGAACTTGCAGTGATCCTTCTGCCTTTAGCTCCTGAGTGGTGGGAGTACAGGGAAGTACTTGACAGGGTCTCCAGCTATGTAGACCAGCTGCCCTAAAATTCATAGAGATCTACCAAATGGGCCACCACCATGCTCAGTTAGCTTCAACATTTTTAAAAATTATTTTTATTGTCGGGCGTGGTGGTGCACACCATAAATCCCAGCACTCGGGAGGCAGAGGGGAGCAGATCTCTGTGAGTTCAAGGCCAGCCTGGTCTACATAGCAGTTTCAGGACAGCTGGGACTACAGGGAGACCCTGTCTTGAAAAGCCAAAAAAAATTTTTTTTAATTTACTATATGTGCATGCATGCATATGTGGATCAGAGGACCACTTACAAGACTCAGTTCTCTCTTTGTACTATGTGGGTCCCAGGGATTTAACACAGGTTGTCAAGTTTGAAGGCAAAAATGCCTTTACCCACTTGAGCCATCGTACTGGCCCTTCAATCTTCTTTCCTTTTTAAATTTATTATTTTTATTTTATGTACATGAGTGTATGGCCTGCATATAGAGGTAGGAGCACCCAGGCTGTGCAATGTCTACAGAGATCAGAAGAGGGCATCTGGTCCCCTGAAACTGGAGTTACAGATGGTTGTTAGCTGTCTTGTGGGTGCTAAGAATTGAACTCGGGTCTTCTGCAAGAGCAATTAGTCCTCTTACCTGCTGAGCCATCTCTCCAGCCCCCTTTATTTAAATGAGCCAAATATTTTATGGTTCATTTCTTGCATTTGAAGTACTCTTTGATGACATCCTTGGCCTGAAACTCCTTGATATAGTCCTTAGCCACTACACATCTGCAACCTATCACTGTATGGGGTTTCCCCTCTGAGTCAACTTTGCAGAGGTCTCCCTGTAGTCCCAGCTGTCCTGGAACTCACTTTTTAGACCAGGCTGGCCTTGAACTCACAGAGATCTGCCTGCCTCAGCCTCCCTAGTGCTGGGATTAAAGGTGTGCGTCACCCACGCCCAGCTTACTTTTTTCTTTTTGAGACAGGGTCTCCCTCTCTGGAGAGGTAAATATGTATCATTAAAAGAAACTACAAGGAACAAGTTAAATGAGTGATTAAGTCCCGGTCCGCCTCCGATGATTTATGCTGCTGGACGGCACAGAGATCCTGTCCCAAAAAGAGAGAAAAAATTTTTTTTTAAATATGCTGTGTGTATGGGTGTCTGTGTGTGTGGTGGTGGTAGTAGTGGAGTGTGTGTACACATAGGTGAAGGTGCCCATGGAGGCCAGAGGCACCCGATCCTTTGGAGCTAGAGTTATAGACGATTGGGAGCCAGCAGACCTGGGTACTGGGAACAGAACCCGAGTCCTCTAGGAGCTCATCTCTCCAGTCCTTCCCCAAGTTTCTTGAAAAATATGAATTGCTTCATGAATTTGGGGCCATGCTAATCTTCTCTGTACCGTTCCAATTTTAGCACATGTCCTGCTGAAGCAAGCATTCAATCTTCTATTTATATCACAACCCCGGAGGCAGAGGCAGAGGCAGGCAGATCTTTGTGAGTTCAAGGCCAGCCTGGTCTACAGAGTGAGTTCCAGGACAGCTGGGGCTACAGGGAGACCCTGTCTCGAAAAGACCCCTCCCCCCCAAAAAATGGATGCTTAATCAAGTATTATTAATAGTAGTGCATTGTTGGCAGGGTGTGGTGGCACACACCTAGAATACCAGCACTTTAGGAAGTAGAGGCAGGAAAAGTTTGAAGCAGGCCTCAGCTATAGGACATCCTGTATTAAAAATCAAGGCAGGTGGTTCTTCAGTGACTGTCATGCCCCAAAAGATCCTAGCAGTATAGGAAATAAATCTGTTTTCTTTCTAAAATCGACAACAAAAGGGGCTAGAGAGATTGCCCAATGTTTGAAAGCAATTCCACGAAGTTCTTTTAGAGGACCCAGATTTGGTTCCCAGCATCCATATGGCAGCTCTGTCTCAACTTTTCTAGTCTCCTGGTACACATAAATGCATGAAAACACTTGCATACACAAAATACAAATTATAACATGATTTTATGAATTTATGTATTTCTAGCTGGGTGTATTGATATATGACTTTAGACCCAGCACTCAGGAGGCAGAGGCAGGTAGATCACTGTGAGTTCAAGGCCAGCCTGGTCTACATAGGAATTCCAGGACAGCTAAAGCTACAGAGAGACCCTGTCTCAAAATGACCAAACAAGCCAACAAACAAGCAAAATTAAGAAATGTGGTAGGAAGTGCACAAAAGCTCAATATAAAATTAAGAAAAAAATTATTGGGGCTGGAGAGATGGCCCAGTGGTTAAGAGCGCCGACTGCTCTTGCAGAGGACCCGGGTTCGATTCCCAGCACCCACATGGTGGTTAAGAACTGTCTTTAGGNCCTTTACCCACTTGAGCCATCGTACTGGCCCCTTCATCTTCTTTCCTTTTTAAAAATTATTTATTTTTACTTTTATGTTATCAGTGAGTGTCTTGGGCCTGGCATTATAGGGTGGAAGGCCCCCAGGCTGTGCAAATGTCTACAAGAGATTAGGAACCGGAGGCCATTCTGGGTCCCCTGAAAAAACACTGGGCGTTTACAGGCTGGGTTTTGTTAGCTTGTTTTCTTGTGGTGCTACGAAATTGGAACTCGGTTTCTTGCAAAGAGCAATTTTTCGTCTCCTCTTTTACCTGCGGAGCCATCTCTCCAGGCCCCCTTTTTTTTTTTTTTTTTTTTTTTTTTTTTTTTTCTTTCACTTTTTTTTCATTTGAAGTACTCTTTGATGACATCCTTGGCCTGAAACTCCTTGATATAGTCCTTAGCCACTACACATCTGCAACCTATCACTGTATGGGGTTTCCCCTCTGAGTCAACTTTGCAGAGGTCTCCCTGTAGTTCCCAGCTGTCCCTGGGAAGGAAGGAAAAGGAAAGGGAAAAATCCCAAATTTTTACTTTTTTTAGGACCAGGCTGGCCTTGGGAACTCACCAGAGATCTGCCTGCCTCAGCCTTCCCCCTTCAGTGGCTGGGATTGATATTAAAGGTGTGCGTCACCCACGCCCCCGCTTACTTTTTTTCTTTTTGAGAAACAGGGTCTCCCTCTCTGTAGGGTTAAATATTGTATCCATTAAAAAAGGGAAAAAACTTTACACGGGCAACAAGTTAAATGGTGATTAAGGTCCCGGTCCGCCTCTCCGATGATTATGCTTTGCTGGACGCACAGGAGATCCTGTTTCCCAACAAGAGCAGAAAAAAAAAAAAAAAAATTTTTTAAATAGTGTTGTGTATGGGTGTTGTTGTTGTTGTGTTGGTGGTAGTCGTGGAGTGTTGTGTACACCATTAGGTTTGAGGGTGGCCCCATGGAGGCCCAAGAGGCACCGGATTCCCTTGGAGCTAAAGCGTTATAGACGGATTGGGGAGCCAGCCAGACCTGGGGTAACTGGGAACAGAAACCGAGAACGTTCCTCTAGGAGATCATCTTCTCCAGTCCTTCCCCAGTTTCTTGAAAAAAAATATGGAAATTGCTTCATGAATTTTGGGGCCATGCTAATTCTTCTTCTGTTTTTTTACCGTTTCCAATTTTAGCACCATGTTCCTTGCTTGGAAAGAAAAGCATTCAAATTCTTCTATTTTATATCACAAAACCCCGGAAGGCAAGAGGGCACCAGAGGCAGGCAGATCTTTGGTGAGTTAAAGGCCGGCCTGGGCTAAAGAGTGACAGTTCCAGGGGACAGGGGGGCTGGGGCTACAGGGAGAAAAAAAAAAAAAAAAAAAAGACCCCTCCCCCCCCACAAAAAACAACACATGGAGATTTGCTTAAATCAAGTATTATTAATAGTGTGCATTGTTGGCAGGGTTTAGCGCACGTTGGTGGTGGCCACCACCAGCCTAGAATTTACCAGCACTATAGGGCAGGGTAAGGGAGAGGCAGGAAAAGTTTGAAGCAGGCCTCAGCTATAGGACATCCTGTATTAAAAATCAAGGCAGGTGGTTCTTCAGTGACTGTCATGCCCCAAAAGATCCTAGCAGTATAGGGGAAATAAATAAATCTGTTTTTTTCTAAAATCGACAAACAAAAGGCGGGGCTAAGAGAGATTTGCCCAATGTTTGAACAGGCAATTCCACGAAGTTCTTTAGAAGGACCCCAGATTGGGTTCCCGCATTCATAATCTGGCAGCTCTTGTCTCAACTTCTCGTCTCCTTTGCGTACACATATAAATGCATTGAAAACACCTTGCATTACACAAAATACAACCTTATAACATGATTTTATGGGGAATTTACCTGGTATTTCTACGGGTGTATTGATATATGGACTTTCGACCCAGCAACTCAGGGAGGCAGAGAGGCCGGGTAGTGATCACTGTTTGAACAGTTCAAAGGCCAGCCTGGTCTTACATAGGAAATTTCCAGAGACAAGCTAAAGCTACAGAGGAGTACCCTGGTCTTCAAAACATGTCTCAAAAACAAGCCAACAAAAACAAGCCAA
>VZQC01008589.1:77917-90417 GCA_009823505.1 Rhizomys pruinosus | reverse complement strand
TGCTCTATTCACATAAAGTGGCTTTAAAAAGGAGGACCATGGAGCGGAGCTGGTGAGAAAAATGCTTCGGCCTTAGCGGGTCTAAGAGCAGCCGCCAACTCTTGCAGAGGGACCGGGGTTCGATCCCCACGGCAACCCATAGGGCGGCGAAAAACCGTCTTTGAAACTCCAAATTCCCCAGGGGAACGAGCCTCCAGTTCCCAGGGGAATCTGACACAACCTAAATAAAAAAATTAAAAAATATAAAAGGGACAGCGAGGGGGCCTCATAAAAGCCTACTAAAAAATTGTGTGTGTTCTTTCTAGAAATGAAAATCCTAGAAACAGGAAAGGAAAAGCAAATGCAAAATGGCAGGTTCATGAGACATTAAATGAATGAAAGTGTACCACCGTCAGACAGAGGACAGACGAATCCATTCCTTATCCCAAGCTGAAAATGTAAGCAGCCAAGCAGAGAGCCAAGACCAAGAGACAAGCAGCCTGAATAGGCTGTTGCAGGTATTTGTCTCACTGCTGAAAAAAATGCATGACAAAAACAACTTAACGGTTTATTTTCACTCAGTTCTAGGGCACAGTCTATCATGACAGGAATCCACAGGCTAGGATAGCCTGAAACTCAGAGATCAGCCTCCCTCCATCTCCTGAATGCTGGGGATTTCTACACAGGCAATGCACCAACACCTAACCAATACTATGTCTTGTTCTTTTAATTTAAAAGAAAGAAAAAAAATTCCAAAAAAAAATTAACTTAAAAAAAAAACCAAAAACTTTCTTTTGTGTAAGAAACTGAAAATTTGCTAGGCGTGGTGAGGCCCACCTTTAATCCGACACTCAGAATGAATACAGGAGGCGGGGGGATATCTGTGAGTTTCAAAGCAGGCATGGTCTACAACAGAGGTTTCCAGACTAGCTGGGGCTTGCAAGGAAGAACCCTGTCTCAAAAATAATCAATAAAAAATTTTGCTTAAATTTAGTTTGTTATTTTTGTAGGTAGTATTATACCTGGCATTTAGTGTAAAATGCAACCCCGTGTCGTCTGATGCTACGGAGTACAGAAATGGGTGTCAGATCTCCTGGAACTGAAGTTACTGATCATTGTTAGCAACCATGTGAATGCTGTCGTTGAAATGTAGATCTTCTGCAAGCCCAGCCAGTGCTCTTAACTGCTGAGTCATCTCTCCAGCACCCCAACATACTTCTGCGTAACTAATGTGTGCATGCTTGTGTGTGCATGTGGGTATGTTTGGGATAGGCCTCACGGTATTTGTACACAATTTTTTTTTGGGGGGGGGTTGTTCTTGAATTGACCTTACTCTCTTGCCCAGGCTAGTTTTGATCTTTTGATCCTCTTGCCTTAGCCTCCCAAGTGGAATTAAAAACCTGTACCACCAAGTGCTGCTCTGCTTTATCAGAGTAGACTGGCTTCAATCTCAGAGACCTTCCTACCTCAGCCTCCAAGGTGCTGGGATTAAAAGTGTGGGCTAGGGGCTGGAGAGATAGCCTAGCGGTTAAGAGCACCGACTGCTCTTGCAGAGGACCCGGGTTCGATCCCCAGCACCCACATGGCAGCCGAGAACCGTCTGTAACTCCAATTCCAGGAGAACTCCAGTTCCAGGGGAATCCGAGACCCTCTTCTGACCTCCGCGGCATTGCACGACACGGGTGCACAAACCTGCATGCAGACAGTACATTCATACACATACAAAAATAAATAAAAAATAAATAAATAAAAGTGTGGGCTACCATATCTGGCTTGTTTACTGAGACATCTTCTGTAGCCCAGGCTGTCCTCGCACTTGCTATATAGCAGAAGGTGACTCTGAATTCCTGACCCTCTGGCTTTTCTCCCAAGTGCAGGATTATATGTGTGCCATGATGCCCACTTTTCTACATAATTTTTATTTATTTACTTGTTTATGGTCTTTTTGAGATAGGGTCTCCCTGTATCCCCAGCTGTCCTGGAACTCACTATATAGACCAGGCTGCCCTGGAACTTGCTATATAAACTAGGCTGGCCTTGAACTCAGAGATCGGCCTGCCTCTGACTCCCAAGTGTGGGATTACAGGCATGTACCACCACACCTGGCTAAGGGTTTTATCTTCATGCATGTCTGTATACCACAGAATAACTGGTGCCCATGGAGTCCAGAAAAAGGTGCTAGATCCCCTAGAATTAAAGTTACAGAAGACTGTTAACTGCCATATGGTTACTAGGAACTGACCCTGAGTCCCCTGCAAAAGGTGCTAGATCCCGGGCTGGAGAGATGGCCTAGTGGTTAAGAGCGCCAATTGCTCTTACAGAGGACCCAGGTTCGATCCCCAGCACCCACATGGCGGCTGAGAACCGTCTGAAACTCCAATTCCAGGAGAACTCCAGTTCCAGGGGAATCTGAGGCCCTCTTCTGACCTCCGCGGCATTGCACGACACGGGTGCACAAACTTGCATGCAGACAGTACATTCCTATACATACAGAAAAAAAAAAAAAAAGGTGCTAGATCCCCTAGAATTAAAGTTACAGAAGACTGTTAACTGCCATATGGTTACTAGGAACTGACCCTGGGTCCCCTGCAAAAGCAGCAAGTGGTCTTAATCACTGAGCCATTTCTCCAGCTAACTGTGCCCACACTTTGTTTGTTTTTTTGAGTTTTACTATATAGCCCTGGTAGCTGGCCTGATGTTCTCTTTGTAGACCAGGCTAGCCTTGAACTCACAGGGATCAGCCTTCTTCTGCCTACTAAAGGTATGTGCCACCAGGTCCAGACACTGTTTTGTTTTGTTGGTCTTTTTGAGCTGGGTCTCCTGGTAGCCACAGCTGTCCTGGAATTCATTATGTAGACCAGGCTGGCCTGGATCTCCACAGATATCCTCCCGCCTCTGCCTCCCAAGTGCTGGGACTAAAGGTGTGTGCCACCCCATGCCCGACCCCAGCCCCATTAACATAGTATTTGATATTTGTATATGCTTTTGGGTATAGTGCTTAGGCTTGAACCCCGAGCCTCATGTACTTTACCACTGAGCTACAGTCACAGAAATACTAATAGTATTATATACTAAAAAATATCATAACTATATATGCATATATAATAGCACAAAACAAGAATATTTAAGATAGTCTTGGATCCCAATGTCGTAGCAAATGACTTTTATCCCAGCACTTAGGGGGGCAGACACAGGTGGACCTCTGTGGGATTGAGGCCAGCCTGGTCTACAAGTTCCAGGCTCAAGCTACATAAGCAAACATACAAGAGGAATCTTGGAACTTCAACAACATTTCACACTGGCTTAGCACTGTCCAGATGCCCACCCTACTGGGCAGTCTAGGGGATATTTCAGTAAGAAAGTCTGAGAAGTACCTGAAATATAAAGAATCCTGATGTCAAAGAATACAGAAAATTGGGGCCCAAACTTCTGAGCCAGTTTATCTTTCTTCCTCTCTTTCTTTCTTTCTTTTAAATTTTTTTTTTATTAATTTTATTTATTTATGTATGTGTATGAATGTGCTGTCTGCATGCAAGTCTGTGCACCCATGTCGTGCAATGCCGCGGAGGTCAGAAGAGGGTCTCGGATTCCCCTGGAACTGGAGTTCTCCTGGAATTGGAGTTTCAGACAGTTCTCAGCCGCCATGTGGGTGCTGGGGATCGTACCCGGGTCCTCTGCAAGAGCGGTCGGCGCTCTTAACCGCTAGGCCATCTCTCCAGCCCATCTTTCTTTCTTTCCTTCCTTCCTTTCTTTCTTTCTTTCTTTTTTTTTTTTTGTTATTTTTGTTCTTTGAGACAGTGGTCTCCCTGTAGCCCCAGCTGTCCTGGACCACTAGTTCTGTAGACCAGCTGGGCCTTGAACTCCACAAAGATCCGCCTGCCTCTGCCTCCAAAAGATGCTTAGGATTAAGGCGTGCACCACCACGCCCGCTGAGCCAGTTTATCTTTCATTTATGGGCTGGAGAGATGGCTCAAAGGTTAATAGCACTGTTGGCTCTCATAGTTTGACTCCCATGACAAACATAGCAGTTAATAACCAGCTATAACTCCAGTTCCAGAGGATCCAATGCCCTCTTCTGACCTCCATGAACACTGACTGACACAGGTGCCCTTCCACACATGCACACAATACACTCATACACATAAGTAAAAATTAAAAAATATTAAAAATACATAAATTTAAATATTTAAATATTCCACTTAACTACTGAGCCATCTTTCCAGCCCCTATTTATCTTGTTCATGTGTGTTTTGCACACATGTATGGAGTGCACCCCTGTCATGCATTGCCCATGGATCTAACCTGCCCAAGAGCCACCTGCTGCTCCAACTCCAGGGGATTCAATGCCCTCTTCTGGCCTCTGTGGGCACCAGGTACACACATGGCATACATACATATATGGAGGCAAAAGATTGATACACATAAAAGAAAAATAAGTAAATCTCAGCTGGGCATGCTAAAGCACGACTTTAATCCCAGCACTTGGGAGGCAGATTCAGGTAGATCTCTGTTAGTTCAAGGCCAGCCTGGTCTACATTGTGAGTTCCAGGGCAACTGGGGCTACAGGGAGACCCTGTCTCAAGCCCCAATCTAAGTTCTTTCTAACACTACCTTACTGAGATGCCTCCTTCCCTCTTGTGGTACAAATTCTCCCTAACTAGAATGAGCAATTAAATCTGACTTGCTCTATTACAAAGCTCCCCAGTAGGTTTTGGCTACACCGCATCATGATAAGAAATGAACAACTCCTCTCTAATTTAAATACTTCTGCCAGATACCATGTCTTACTCAGGAGGCAGAAGCAGGAGGATCACTGAGGGTTAGAAGCCAGTTCAGTCTACATAGTGAGTTTCAAGCCAGCAAGGGCTACAAAGGAAATCCCTGTCCCAGAAAACTAGCTCCAGGTGTGGTGAGGTATGCTTGTAATCGCAGCGTTCTGCGGTTATAACCAGCGGCATCCCCAATACAGATTAGGGGCATCCTTCAAAACAAGAAAACAAAACCACTTAATAAAAAAATCCTTTCTAAATAAGTATCTTTTAATTTTAATTAATTAAATTTTTTTTTGTCTTTTCGGAGACAGGTCTCCCTTTTAGCCCAGCTGGTCCTGGAACTCACTCTGTGATACCAAGCTGGCCTTGAACAAAAAGATCCGCCTGCCTCTGCCTCCCAAGTGCTAGGATAAAGGCGTGCGCCACCTATGCTTGGCTCATTATTTATTTTAATGTGTATGAGTTATCTGTCTGCATGTAGGTTGGTGCACCCATGTCATGCAATGTGCGTGTGAGGGTCAGAAGAAGGCGTAGGGTTCCCCTGAACTGTATTTAAAGACGGTTCTTAGTGCCAGTGTGTGCTGGGAATTGAACCCAATCCTCTGCAAGTGCAGTGTGCGCTCTTAACCGCTGAGGCCATACTACTCCAGCCCTCTAAATATCTTTTTTTTTAAATTTTTCTTTAAATTATGTGTATGATGTACTGTCTGCATGTAGGTCTTGCATCCCGTTCGTGCATCCACGTAGGTCAGAATGACAGCATTCGTGATTCCCTGGATACTGGAGGTTCGCATCTGATGAATTGGAGCACAGACAGTTCTCAGCCGCCATGTGGGTGCTGGGGATCGACACCCGGGTCCTCTGCAAGAGCATCGTCGCGGCTCCCAACCGCTGAGGCCCATCTCTCAGCCCCCTAAATAAGTATCTTAATTGTATCATCACACTCTTTTGTTTAAGCTATCCCTAGCCCCTCTTTCTTAAATTGTTTTCTGCATGATCCGTGTTTTCCTCATTTCCTGTCTCCTCTGTAATGTCCTCAAGGTTTTATACTTAGCCCCTGTTCTAGTTTCTCTTCAATTGCTGTGACAAAACACTCTGACCAATACCAACTTGGGGAGGAAAGGGTTTACTTGGCTCACATCTCCCAAGTCACAGTTCATCACTTAGGGAGCCCAAGGTAGGAACTCAGGGCAGGAATCTAGAAATCCTGAAACACAAGCCATAGAGCAACCCTGCTTACGGCCTTGTTCCTATGTCCCATGTTCAGCCTGCTTTCTTATAAAGTACAGGACCACCTGCCTAGGGGTGGCACTGCCCACAGTGGGCTGAGCTCTCTCAGATCACTCAAAAATCAAGAAAATATCCAAGATATGGCACAGGCCAGTTCACTGGAGCAATTCCCCAATGAAGCTCCCTCAACCCAGAAATGTCAAGTTGACACTAAAGCTGTCCAGAACAACCACCCCTTGTCAACTTGACACACAAAACATCACTATTAAACCACAACCTTTGCATTTCTTGTCCCCAAGATATGATGCTAACATTAACATCACAACCTAAAACAGTACAACCTTAAAAGCTCCACATAGTCCTTAAAAAAATCCAAACACAGTCTTACCTGGAGTGGTGGTGCATGCCTTTATAATCCAGGCACTGTGGAGGCAGAGCAGGGGAGCTCTGTGAGTTCAAGGCCAGCCTGGTCTACATAGTGATTTCGAGAACAGCTGGGGTTACAGAGAAACCCTGTCTCAAAAAGACAAAAAAAAAGGTTGGCCCGTCTGAACATTGAAAGGAAGAAAGGCCTCAGATTGCTGAAACATCAAACCCTCTGTGGATCCTACTTGTAACAACTATTATAAAGAGTCCTAATGAACTACCTTCTAGGTGCCACAAATTTTAATACGAGAGACTTTCTACCTCCCCCCATAGAACAAGGAGAATATTGATGATGAGGTCGTTCTCCAATTGTAAATTGGAGCCAACTGTTATAGAGGTAATCTCTTATAAAACCAGTAAAACTGCCTCTTTAATTGACTAATAGACATAGGAACTGTGAAAAGGAATTATTCTCTATTCAGAACCAAATATATAACTAAAGTCTCCTTAAGCTATGCACTTAAGCAAAATATAATATTATACAGGAGCTCTGACATCAGCATGGATTATTCTACCAAGGAGATGTTGACCAGGGGATCCAAGCCCCACAAAAGGTAAAGGCTCCTTGCCTCAAACTTGGATATCTCCCAAGAAGAGAGGCAGTAAAAGCCCTGCTGTGAAGACCTGATGTAACATGGGAAAGATTGTATTGAGACCCACTTGCAAGTGTACAGTGGTCTCTGGAATACAGAGGAGTGTTACCAAAGGCCACTAAACAAATAAAGCAATATACAGGTCCCTTGATTCAAGCAAGACTCCTCTGTCAGCACCACTACACTTCACCTGCCTGGAATACTGTGCAGCAGTGGCAGCCATATGCCTGTATATCCCAAATCTAATTGGCTATTAGCTCTCTCCTTGGAGGATAACCCACGACTGATGCACAAGGTTACATCTCTATGGTTAGATGTTATAAACCAAGTAAGACCCTGCCATATTTAAAAGAAAAATGTAATTCATGGATTAACATACCATCCAAACATCTGTGTCTATACCAAAGTAACCTACCATAACAATTAGTACTGTTTAAATACCTATATATCTAATTGCTTGTGCTTCATTAGTAGGATCGAAAGGTTATTCCTGGACAAACTGTCAGCCCATGAAAGGAAACAGCCAGAATTGACCAGAGACCAAGACAACAGCTCCAGAGAAAGTAGACTGTTTTGCTTCTCATCCACCTGTGCCCCTTTTCTAAGCCTAGGGAACAATTTGCGGAAGAGGGGGCATGGTAGAATGTAGGGCTGTGATTGGGGTGAATGGTAAAACTACAGCAATATAGTCTGGACACTCATTTGATCAACTTGGATTGTACATACAAGCCCCCCACCCCTGCTGGATGGTGGGACCCATGGGCTGTGTGGGTTTGGGCACAACTGCTTGCAAATTGGTTTTACATGAAGGATGCTTGTACTCATAAATTATTATATAATGTTAAAAAATGAAAAAAAAACTGAGAGAAAGATGCAGGACAGTTATAGCAGAATGCATGATCTGGGATGGGGTGGGGTGGGGTGGGGTAGAGGGAAGGGAAAGGGAAATATGCCTGAACTGAATTGGAAAATGATGTATGAAATACACAAAGCATCAATAAAAAATGAAAATTAAAAAATAAATAAATAAATAAAAGTAAAAAAGTCTCTTAATGTGGATACCTGTAAAATCCAAAACAAGCACACTGAAGCAAGACCAAGTCCAGCTCAATGCTGGACATCTAGGACTCACTCATGGTCTTCTGGAAACTCCACTTCTCTGACACTGCTGTCCACAACACACAGAGCTCATCTCTTGGGCCCAGTCTGGCTCTATTCTACACCTGCTACTGTTCTTGGTGGTCATCCCATGGTCGTGGCATCTCCAAGAAAGCTGGGGCAAACTGAAACTAAAGTTGCACCTTCCCTAAGGAGCTTCTGACCTCTCCTGGTGCAAAGCCTCAGCTTCTCTTCATGACCCCTGCAATCCTGGGGTCTTCACTGCAACCAAGGTGCACTTTCACCAATGGCCTTTCCTGACCTCTCATAGTGCCAAGCCTCTGCTGCTCTCTATGACCTCTTCATATTTCAACACCAGAACCATATAGAAGACTCTTACACATTACCAAATCCTGCTTCTGGCTTGAGATGGAGGCTTGGGCTACCTCTGGACCATAGCTTCTGTGTCCTGACCCTGAGGAAAATTCTTCCCACAAGATTTCACCACAGTGATGTTGGTCTCTTGTTACTTACAGCTGATTTTTCAGCCACAGCTAACCAGCATCAGTTGTCCCAGGAAACCAAAGGTTTCACTTCAAGTTCTGGTCTCTTGTTACTTACAGCTGATTCTTCAGCCCCAAGCTGACAAGAATCCACAAATTCTCAATTCAAAAGTATCAGCTGGGCGTGGTGGTGCACGCCTTTAATCCTAGCTCTGGGGCGGCAGAGGCAGGCAGATCTTTGTGAGTTCAAGGCCAGCTTGGTCTTCAGAGTGAGTTCTAGGACAGCTGGGGCTACAGGGAGACCCTGTCTCTAAAGACCAAAAAAAAGTATCATACAAACAGCTCTGATGGTTTCTGCTTCCCCTTGAAAGCTTCACAAGCCAGGCCTCCATCATCTACAACTCTTCCAGCATAAACAGAGCAACAAACTCTAAGCACCAGCCCAAGTTCCAAATGCTTCCATAATCCTCCCCAAAACACCAGGTCTGTCACAGCAATACCCCACTCTCTGGTACCAATTTCTATTTTAGTTTCTCTTCAATCACTGTGACAAAACACTGACCAATACCAACTTAGAGAGGAAAGGATTTGTCTTACATATTCCAAGTCACAGTTCATCAGTTAGGGAGTCCAAAGTAGGAACTCAGGGTAGGAACCTGGAAACAGGAGCTAAAGCAAGGTCCATGGAGGAGCCCTGCTTACTGGCTTGCTCCTCTGGCCCATGCTCATTCTGCTTTCTTATACAGTACAGGAGCACCTGCCTAGGAGTGGCACTGCCCACAGTGAGCCGAGCCCTCTCATATCATTCAACAATCAAGAAAATACCCCCAGACATGGCCACAGGCCAGTCCAATGGAAGTAATTCCTAGTTCCAAGGCTCCCTCAACCTAGGTGTATCAAGCTGACACTAAAGCTTCTTACTTAGCACAGCCCCTCTTTTAGGGCCTTAAAACCTTTTTTTTTTTTTTTTTGGCTCACCGTATTCTCCTTTGAGGAAGGGGAAAAACAAAATCAGGAAAACTAAGAACTGCCCCAACACTCTGACAGCCACGACCAGAAAATACACATGTGATACAAATTTAGCAATTTTAGGAAAGATGAGACTCCAGTCAAAGGTGTCCACCTACTCCATAAGGTAACAATTTCAATAATCCCTTGTAAATTATATCTCCCATACCATTATCTTTACCTGCTCCTAAATAACTATTTGATAACTAATTGATGAACTAATGTTCTCTTTTAATCTATTCCTTAATATGTCATACTATCTTTCCAGTTACCAGGCTCACAACATCAGTATCAATTTTGACTTACTCCACTGTAAGATTAAATCTGGGCACACCATCACAGATTCCACCTGTAAGATGCCTTGCATCTTTCTCCAGCCCTCCTTCCACTGTTCAGGTGGAGTCCTTCCATTATCCTTCCCAGTATACCAGGGTAACAACCTCCTAGAATTGTTCTCTAACATCACTCCCTGTTGAAAACCCATGGGCCACTGTCTCTCCATTATCCTACAAATGAGAAACTCAAGACCTGAAGAGATGGCTCAGTGGTTAAGTACTGGCTGTTCTTGCAGAAGACCAGGGTTCAATCTCAGCATCCACATCTTGGCTAACAACCACCTATAACTCCAGTTCCAGAAAATCCAATGCCCTCTTCTGTCCTCCCTGGGCACTACACAATGTGGGTGCACAGGCATAACACTTATACACATAAAGTAAAAATAAATGAATAAAAATAAAACGTATTTGGGTGGTAGAAACATGGGCTATACAAGACACTGTCACAAAACAAAACAAACCAGATACTACTACCTCCAAACAATTTAGGTCATGAAGCTATAGGAAGACAGAAGTCGGTACTAAGAGTAAGTTAGGGGGCTGGAGAGATGGCCTAGCGGTTAAGAGCAACGACTGCTCTTGCAGAGGACCCGGGTTCGATCCCCAGCACCCACATGGCGGCTGAGAACCGTCTTTAACTCCAATTTCAGGAGAACTCCAGTTCCAGGGGAATCTGATACCCTCTTCTGACCTCTGCGGCATTGCACGACACTGGTGCACAAACCTACATGCAGACAGTACATTCATACACATAAAAAATTAAAAATAAACAAATAAAGGGAAAAATATGAAAAAATTAATTAAAAGAGTAAATTTATTATTTAACATACCTTCAAAATAGTGCCAAAAGATTCAAGAAATAAGAAACTAATGATTAATTTAGGTTATAATTCAGTAATGTTTGGGAGCAAAACACTATAATACATTTGTGGGGACTAGAACTAATCCTTCCAAACTAGAGACTCTTTTTCTTCTCCAAGTGTCAACAATGACAGTTCTTTTTCTTCTCCAAGTGTCAACAATGACAGTTCTCTTAAGCTACCAGCAGGCCAGGCTAATACCAGAAAGAGGAAGTTTTGTTGAGGTTTGTTACTACCACTACCACCTAGTTCTGAAAGGATTCTGTATGAGACAAACAACCTTCAATAGGAGAGGAAGTGAAGACTGTCCCCAGCTACATGAGTATATTTCCTTCCTCAAAATTGTTTTAAAAATTTGCCTATGTTCTTTTTATTTTTTTTGGTCTTTTCGAGACAGGGTCTCCCTATAGCCCAGCTGGCCTGGAACTTGCTCTGTAGATCAAGCTGGCCTTGAACTCACAAAGATCTACCTGCCTTTGCCTCCTAGGTTAGTCTTGAAGACAGAGATCAGCTTGCATCTGGAATCCTGGTAACAAAGGTGTGTGCCATCATGCTTGGCCAAAGATTTTCTTGTTGTAACCTTCTAAATAACATAGTGCGCTTTGGTCCAGGGTCCGTTTACTCACTCTCATAGCATTACTTGTCTATATATTCTAAGTGAGGTAAAAATGAAGGGAGCTGCTGGACTGGTTATTCACCCAACTTCAAGTCTGGTCTCTCTTATTTCCCAATTCTCTGGCATCATGCACTTTGTGAGCTTCTGTTCAATCACATCTACTCTTCGATTCATTTTATTCGTCATTGTAACTGTGTTGATGACATAGTTTATTAATAAACTTTTCCTTCTGTTCATTTTTTTTTTTAATTTTATTTATTTTTGTATGTGTATGAGTGTACTGTCTGCATGTAAGTTTGTGCACCTGTGTTGTGCAATGCTGCGGAGGTCAGAAGAGGGTCTCGGATTCCCCTGGAACTGGAGTTCTCCTGGAATTAGAGTTACAGACGGTTCTTAGCCGCCATGTGGGTGCTGGGAATCGAACCTGGGTCCTCTGCAAGAGCAGGTGCTCTTAACTGCTAGGCTATCTCTCCAGCCCCCTTCTGTTCACTTTTAACTGTTACTTTCTTTAGAACTGCTCCTCTACTCTGTCATATTTATTTATTGATCTTTTTGAGTCTAATGTCATATTTAATGCCCCTTTCCTCTGAATCCTTTCCAGAAGGTTACATTTCAAAAAAGCGAATGCTTATATCTAAAAATATGCCACGGGGCTGGAGAGATGGCCTAGTGGTTAAGAGCGCCGACCACTCTTACAGAGGACCCGGGTTCGATCCCCAGCACCCACATGGCGGCCGAGAACTGTCTGAAACTCCAATTTCAGGAGAACTCCAGTTCCAGGGGAATCTGAGACCTTCTTCTGACCTCCGCAGCATTGCACGACACGGGTGCACAAACTTGCATGCAGACAGTACATTCATACACATACAGAAATAAATAAAAAAAAAATTAAAAAAAAAAATGCCACAAGGCTCACATTCCTTTTTTTTAAATTTTATTTATTTTTGTATGTGTATGAATGTACTGTCTGCACGTAGGTCCATGCATCCATGTCGTGCAATGCTGCGGAGGTCAGAAAAGGGTCTCAGATTCCCCTGGAACTGGAGTTCTCCTGGAGTTACAAATGGTTCTTGGCTGCCA
>VZQC01008589.1:37177-50117 GCA_009823505.1 Rhizomys pruinosus | reverse complement strand
TTTTTTTTTGGTCTTTTCGAGACAGGGTCTCCCTGTACCACCAGCTGACCTGGAACTCACTCTGTAGACCAGGCTGGCCTTGAACTCACAAAGATCCGCCTGTCTCTGCCTCCCAAGTGCTAGGATTAAAGGCGTGCGCCACCATGCCCGGCCGCATTTGCGCATTTGCTCATTTTAAGCTTATGTGTGGTTAGGGATATATTTCATAGGTATATGTATACAAATGTGTTATCTATGTAAATTATATGTATGTAGAAATTATATATATATATATATTCTGTAGCCCCAGCTCTCCTGGAACTTACTTGCTATGTAGACCAGGCCAGCCTTGAAATCACAAAGATAAAGATCCACCTGGGTGTGCCTCCTTAGTGAGTGCTGGGATTAAATGGGGGGGTGGCGCCACTGTGCCCTGCAGGGCATTTTCTTGATTGGTTGAGGGATGCAGGAGGGCCCAGCCCACTGTGGGCGGTGCCACTCCAGGGCAGGTTGGGAGTTGTATAAGAAGCAGGCTGAGGAGTCAGTCAGCTCACACCACCAGCAGCTGTCACAATGCATACCGCCATGGGAGCCGTGACTGACGACCAAGTCATCCGAAAGCGGATCCTGCATGATGAAGAAGCTACTGGAGATAATCAGAGGATTAATCTGCTAGTGAAAACTTTCATGAAATGGTGCAACTCTGGATCCCAAGAAGAAGGATTCAGCCAGTACCAGCACATGCTGAGCACGCTGTCTCAGTGTGAGTTTTCTATGCGAAAAACTTTATTAGTGTATGATAGGAATCTGAGAGAAAGAGAAAACTATGCAAAGATTTACAAAGAAATAGAATGGAGCATTGCGGGGGCACATGAAAAAATTGCCGAGTGCGAAAAGGAACTTCTTCAAGCAAAACGACTCTGCCAATGTCACCGAGAATGGGACGCCCGGGCAAGAGTGATCCAGCTTCATCCAGACAGGCAGGAGACACTAAAGGAGCTAGAGGCTCTGGAAGAAGAATTAGGGCATCTTTCACTCGTTAAACAAAGTGTTGATGATGAGCTGGAATTGAGACGCAAACAATTTCATGTTCTTCTTACGACCATCAACGAACTTCAACAAACATTGGAAATGGATATAAAGCTGTCAGAGTTAGAAGACGCTGCAGAAACCACGATGGAAGTGGACCCGTCGCCATAGACTGCAAAGAGCCGGCCCTTCCCCATTCCCAAGGATGTTGATGTAGCTACATGATCTGAGTGTGTTTAGAATCTGTTGGGCTCTTGGAGTATTTCAAGTTTGCCTGGGAGTTGCTTTGCTTTGAAATGTAATGCATGTGTCCTTCATACAATACATTACTTCATTGTCTATTTTTGTTGTTGTTGTTGTTTTTTGGGTTTTTTTTTGTCTTTTGTGAGTGTCTCTCTGTTGCCCCAGCTGTCCTGGAACTCGCTCTGTAGAGCAGGTTGGCCTTGAACTCACAAAAACCCGCCTGCCTCTGCCTCCCAAGTGCTAGGATTAAAGGTGTGGGCCACCAGGACAGGCTCAGGGCGTGATGGCGCTCTCCTTTAATCCTAGCATTTGGGAGGCAGAGGCAGAGGCAGGTGGATCTTTGTGAGTTCAAGGCCAGCCTGTTCTACAGAGTGAGTTCCAGGACAGCTGGTGCTACAGCGAGACCCTGTCTGGAAAGACCCCCCCCCCGCAAAAAGGTAGAATTCAACATCTAAAACGTCAATAAAATGTCTGTGGGGGGAGAGCGGCCAGGATGGTGTGTGTGTGTGTGTGTATGTGGGGGTAACTGGCTCAGTATGGGCCAGGGGAGCAAGCCAATTAGCAGGATTCCTCCAAGGCACGTGCCTCCTGCCTCCGGATTCTAGCCCTGAGTCCCTACCTTGGGCCCCCTTAGTGATGAAATATATAACCCAGGAGAAGGAACTGAAATAAACCCTTTCCTCCTCAAGGTGTTGTTAGGGTCCGAGAATCCACACGAGACACACTGAAGGATGGAAAACCAAGACTTTATTTGGGAGGAAAAAGTAAACCAGCACGCTGGGGTGGGAGGGAAAGGCCCCGACCCTGATAGCTTGGCTCACAAGCCTTTTTTACAGGGTCTAGGGGAATTTTAGTGGGGTTTGGGTAACTTCTGGTAGCTAATGGTTAGGTCAGCCCACCTACCCCCACATAGCAAAGGTTATCTTTAGACCAAATCCTGGGCTGGAGAGATGGCCTAGCTGTTAAGATTGCCGACCGCTCTTATAGAGGACCCGGGTTCGATCCCCAGCGCCCACATGGTGGCCAAGAACCGTCTGAAACTCCCAATTCAAGGAGAACTCTAGTTCCAGGGGAATCCGAGACCCTCTTCTGACCTCTGCGGCATTGCACGACACGGGTGCACAAACCTGCATGCAGACAGTACATTGATACACATATAGAAATAAATAAAATTAAAAAAAAATAGACCAAATCCTGAGACTGGAACAAGGAAATGTTGAGTCAGTCTACCTACCCTTACATATCAACAGTATCAACAGTTATGTTTAGACAAGTTTAAATTTTATTAGTTGTTCTTGAGGCCTAGAGCAACTGACCTTGAGCAACTGACCTTTTCCCTGAATTGGGCAGGTTCCAGTAATTGCTTAAAATGGTGGCTATACTCAAAATGGAGTCAGTGTGGGCCTCTCTTACAGTGGTATTGGTCAGAATATTTTGTCACAGCAATTGAAATTTTTTTTTTTTTGAGACAGGGTCTCTCTGTATCTTCGGTTTTCCTGGAAATCTCTCTGTAGACCAGGCTGGGCTTGCACTCCCAGAGCTCTGCCTCCCTCTGCCTCCCAAGTGCTAGGATTAGAGGCCTATGACACCATGCCCGGCTGATCCTCTGTTTTTTATTTTTATTTTTTATTTAATTTTCTCTGGTGTTGAGAAATGGCTATGTGTTTGAGAATGCAGAATGCTTTTGCAGGCCAGCTGGGCCTTAATGGGAGACCCTGTCTCAAAAAGACCAAAAAATTAAGTAAGTAAGTAAATAATTAAATAAATAAATAAAAAGAAAAGGAAAGAAAAATACATAAAAGAATGACCTGGAGGGTCTGGAGAGATGGCCTAGCGGTTAAGAACACTGCATACTCCTGCAGAGGACCGGGGTTCGATCCCCAGCACCCACAGAGCGGCTGAGAACAGTGTTTAACTCCAGTTCCAGGGGAATCCGTCACCCTCTTTTGACCTCCGTAGCATTCCATGACACGGGTGCACAAACTACATTCAGACAGTACATTCATACAGATAAAAAATATTAATTAAAATTAATTAAAGAAAAGGATGACCTGGAGACAAAATGGGGAAAAAACAGTTAAGCTTATCTTGTAACTTTTTTTAAATCTTGAAACTTTTAATGCTTTTAAACACTATGACAGCATTATTCTTCTTGAGCCTTTCAAAAATCCCCCCAAAGAAGAGTTATCATTGGCATTCTGCAGAGGTCAGGCAAATGGCAACGGCCAGTGTATAAGTGACAGGGGCAAGACAAAAAGAAAATCCTTACTCTGTCCAAAGTTCTTTTCTTTACACCATTTTAGGAACATGATTCACTATCTGTTGTGGTAGGATCAGTACTCAAAATGGCCCATCAAAAAGCAAGAAACTTCTAGTCTCGGGTGTCTGTGAGGATCTTGGCAATGCCTCGTTTTTCTTGGCGAGGGCTGAGTGGTGTGTCTGAACCAGATCCAGCAGAATAGCCTAGTGTCCTGGGACACACCTATAGTCTAGCACTTGGAAGGCTGAGGTAGAAAGATCAAGAGTTTTAAGCCAGCCTGGGCTATATGGAAGTCTCTGTCTCACCCACCCCCCCATTATCTTCCACCAACACTTATCAGTATAAGTGTGTCCCTAGAGCTAGTAGTAGAAAAGCTCCTCACTGTTCACAATGAGTATTTATTTTTATCTTTTTGAGGCAGGGTCTCCCTGTAGCCCCAGCTGGCCTGGAACTCACTATGTAGACCAATTCACTATGTAGACCACAGACATCCTCCTGCCTCTACTTCCAGAGTGCTGGGATTAAAGGCGTGTGCCGCCACACCCAGCTCAAAATGACTGATTTTTTTTAATATATATTTTGTACAAGATTATCAAGTCTAGACCTATGTTCCCCTCCCTATGCCCCCACCCCACCCCACCAGAGCTCATGTATTCTGCCAAACATGCTTTTCATCTCTTTCTCAGTCTTTCTCAACATTCTCCATGTGGAAGTTGACTGTTTTGAGCAGAAGTTCACCGTTTCAGTCAGTTCTTTGATGCAGTCCTTTCTGTTGTTGTTGTTTCCAATATGCATCTCAACTGCTTTGGACAAAAGCTCAAGGGGCCATGCACAAGAAATACTTATAACTAGGTAATTGGCACTAGCATCCACAGATGAGGGATACCATTCGTCGTTTGTTTTTCTGGGACTGTGTTACTTCACTCAGCATAATATCCTCTAGCTCCAGCCATTTTCCTGCAAAGTTCATGATGTCATCTTTCTTTACTGCTGCACAGAACTCCATTGTGTAGATGTACCAGATTTTCTCTATCCACTCATCAGTTGAGGTGCATTTGGGTTGGTTCCAACTCCTTGCTATTGTGAAGAGAGCTGAAATAAACATGGCCATGTATGTATCTCTGCGGTGGGGTGAGTCTTGAGGGTACATGCCTAGGAGTGGTATGGCTGGGTCTGGTGGCAAGTTCATTCCAAGTCTTCCAAGGGTTCTCCAAACTGCTTTCTATAGTGGCTGTACAAGTTTACATTCCCACCAGCAGTGGATGAGTGTTCCTCTTTCCCCACAACCTCTCCAGCACTTGGTATCATTTGTTTTCTTGATCCTAGCCAGTCTTATTGGAGTAAAATGATATCTTAAGGTGGTTTTGATTTGCATCTTCAGCAAGTGGTGTTGGCAAAACTACATCATCACTTGTAGAAGAATGAAATTAAACCCCTACCTCTCGCCCTGTACAAAAGTCAACTCCAGATGGATTAAAGACCTTAACATGAAACCCCAAACTCTGAAGGTGATAGAAGAAAAAGTTGGCAGCAGACTACAAAACACAGGTGTAGGAAAAGACTTCCTAAATCAGACAGCAGCTGCTCAAGAATTAAGGTCTACAATTGACAAATGGGACCTCATTAAACTCAAAAGCTTCTGTACATCAAAAGAAACAATCAAGGAAGTGAAGAGAAAACCCACAGAGTGGGAGGAAACCTTCATCACAGAAACATCTGACAAAGCATTGATTTCCAGAATATATAAACTACTCAAAAAACAAAGAAGAAAGAAAACAAATGACCCACTCAATAGATGGAGCAAAGAGCTGAACAGAGACTTCACAAGTGAGGAATTAGAGATGGCTGAGAAACACCTTAAGAAGTGTTCAACATCACTAATCATTAAGGAAATGCAAATCAAAATAAAAATACATCCATTTTTTTAAATTTTATTTATTTTTGTATGTGTATGAATGTACTGTCTGCATATAGGTCTGTGCACCTGTGTCGTGCAATGCCGCTGAGGTCAGAAGAGGGTGTTGGATTCCCCTGGAACTGGAGTCAAAGAGGATTTTCAGCCTCCATGTGGGTGCTGGGGATCAAACCCGGGTCCTCTGCAAGAGCAGTAGGTGCTCTTACCTGCTAGGCCATCTCTCCAGCCCCTAAATGACTACTTTTTAAACTATTAGTGGGAGTTCAGTTGAAGTAATCATAGGTAATATAAGAGAAAATTTCTAGCCTGCTATGGTGGTGACGGTCTGTAATTGCAGCACTGGAGAAGCTGAAGCTCAATTGTATAGCATTTGAGGCCAACTTGAGGTACATGGTAGTACCAGGCCAGGTAGGCATACATAGCCAGAGTCTGGAGAGAGAGAGAGAGAGAGAGAGAGAGAGAGAGAGAGAGAGAGAGAGAGAGAGAGAGAGAGAATTTTTAGCCTCAGGCTAGGCATTGTCAATCAATTCTTAGTATATGGCCAGCTGAGAGAGAGAGAATACGAGGAGGCAAAAGAAGAAACTAATTTAGAAATTGTGTAGTATTTCTGGGAATGTTAAGTTTTAGTGCTTTGCTCAAGCAAAACAGACTAGAGAGATGAAAGGATTTTCTCTCTCTTCTGAATCCCTCTTTTTTCTTTCTTTCATATCTCTTTTGTTCCTCACTCCCTGCCTCCTCACAGTTGGGCTGTCTGAGGATTAAATTGCTTCAGCTTTAATTTCTCTAATTATTTGGAAGACCATCTGTACCCGGCTTTGATGCATGAGACCATTGCTCTGTCCAGGGAAGCATGTGCAGATTGCAGGCCTTCCTTCAGCCTTCTCTATTTCCTGTCCCCTGCCATCTGGCTATGGGATCACTTTTGTCAGAGAGAAGGATGGGGAGAGAGAACTTTAAAGAGAAATTCTCCCCACCTGCTGTGCCCCCAATACTCTGGGGATGGGCAGGAGTCAGAGGACCATTTGACGTCAGCCATCCCTGGCTAGCAGCCAACACCAAGAGCTGCAACTGGTTGGAAAACTTTATGGCTGAAGACGTGGTGACTGCTGTTTTCCTCCCCCACTGAGACTTTGGCAGTTTTATCTCTTCTCTGCAGACCTGACTTAGGTTCAAGGCTGAATCATCAGGGAGGGCATGAGAATATTTTTGTTATGCTTAAATACAAGTTATAACAGAATTCTGGTAAAGATAGTATGTTGATCCATCACAGAGAAATGCATTCTCTGTGATGAATAATCATGAGAAAAACTGAGTTTTTGTGTGGTAGACTAGAGGCTGTTTGAAGGATAAGAATGTTGACTTAAAGTCACATCTTTTCATTTCTTTTTGTTTTGGTTTATTTTCTGTTTTAATTTTAATTAATATTAATTATTATTTTTTATTTTTTTAATTTTATTTATTTTTATGTGTATGAATGTACTGTCTGCATGTAGGTTTGTGCACCCGTGTCGTGCAATGCCGTGGCAGTCAGAAGAGGGCGTCAGATTCCCCCGGAACTGGAGTTAAAGACGGTTCTCAGCCGCCATGTGGGTGCTGGGGATCGAATCCGGGTCCTCTGCAAGAGCAGTCAGTGCTCTTAACCGCTAGGCCATCTCTCCAGCCCATAATTTTAATTCATATTAATTATTTTTTGAGATAGGGTCTTACTCTGTAGCTATAGCTGCCTAGCTCAGTATAAAGACCAGGCAGGCCTCAAAATTTTTATTTTCTTGTTCTTGAGCAGAAACTTCCCTTCAGTTTCATCTACTCTTCCCCACTCAAGAATACAAGGAAGAGCCAGGTGTGGTGGCACACACCTTTAATCCCAGCACTCAGGAAGCAGAAGCAGATTGAACTCAGCCTGATCTACATAGGCAGTTCCAATATAGCTGGGTCTACAGGGTGACCCTGGCTCAAGAAAAACAAAAGCAAGCAAAAAAGGAGGAAGAAAAACAAAAATAGAGCTTTAGGGGCTGGAGAGATGGCTTAGTGGTTAAGATCACTGGCTGCTCTTGCAGAGGCCCTGTGTTCAATTCCCAGCACCCACATGGTTGCTATCTCCAGTTCCAGGGTATCTGTCACCCTCTTCTGACCTCCATGTGCATTGCACCCATGGGTGCAGTAACATGCATGCAGGCCAAACATATACATGTAAACAAAAATAAATAAGAAATAAGGAAGGAAAGAAAGAAAGAAGGAGAGAGAAAGAAAGAAAAAAAGAAAGAAAGAAAGAAAGAGAAAGAAAAAGAAAGAAAATGAAACTAGAGAGAAGGGATGAAGGATGGGAGGAGGCTTATTTGAAAGGGTGGCTTGTCTTTCTCAAAGACTTTCCTTCCTTGTATATCACCATTCACTAGCCCTCCTCTACCTCCAAATGCCTAAAGTGCCCTCTTTACTGGAATAAGGCACATTTCTCAATTTAGAGTTTAGAGCTGGTTGTGGTACAGTAGGTGAGGTTTGAATTCAGGGCCTCACCCATACTCAGCAAGCTCTCTACCTCAAAGCTGTGCTCCCAGCCGGCATTGTTCTCAACACAGAGCTCAGCTCTTTGCTTTGCATGGAGAAATCAGACTTTAGAGGGACCTTTGGAGATAGGCAAATCTGACACTTTATAGCAAGAGAAACTGAGACCACCCTCCTTCTAAGACGACTGGCCTTTCCTCTCAATGACAAAAAAGAGGGAAAGTTTCAGATGAATGCAGTTGGGTACTGTTAGGTCTGGGCTTCCCAGAATCCCAAGGGACACTGATGCCCACTTCCTCCAGAGGCTGTCAATCTTCTGACCACCTCCTCTATACCTGAGGCCCCGCCCCCAGGCACCATCTTTCTCTCTCTCTCTCTGCCTGCCAGGTGTCTGGTTCCATGTGTCTGCAGGCGGCCCTTGCAAGCTGCCCTTTGCAAGCTGCCCTTTGCAAGCTGCCCTTTGCAAGCTGCCCTCGCTGGTAATTCCACATGGAAGTAAATCTTGTTCCTGGCATGACTTAAGCCTCATGTGCCTTTTTATCTGGGGACTAGGGCTGGGGGTACACAGCCCTCTTTTTTATAACTGCAGCCGGGCGTGGTGTCGCACGCCTTTAATCCTAGCACTTGGGAGGTAGAGGCAGGCAGACCTTTGTGAGTTCAAGGCCAGCCTGGTCTACAGAGTGAGTTCCAGGACAGCTGAGGCTACAGGGAGACAACAAGCTGCCACATTTCATGATGAGTACCACTCTGCTCTCCTGCTCCCCTCCTTCCCTCTCTCCTTCTCATCCCTCCCTCTCTCCCCCCTTCTGTCCCTTGTACTTCTTCTCAGCATTAGCCCTTCCTCGGATCCACTGAGGCTTGCTGACTGCCTTAAACTGGGTTCCTGATCCCCCATGCTTGTGCTCCCGCCAACACCATTTTGAATCCACTGGCTCGCAGACTGCCCCAAGCTGTGTTCCTGTGCCCAGACGGTACAGCTCTCTGCTCTCCTACTCTCTCCTGCTTCCCTCTTTCTCCCTCTCCCTCCTTCTCTCTTCCTTTGTCTTCCCTCCGATTCTTCCTTCATTTTAGCCTCCCATTCTGCTTCCCCGTTTTGGATCCCTGAGTGCCGGCATAATCAGGGATACCTGGTCCATCCAGATTGCTGTCCACTGGACGCTTGGGACAGAATCTGGACCCATAATTCTGGCCTCCCCTGTGATTTTGGGACAGTGACTTCACAGGCTTGCAGGCCCCATCTCAGAGACACTCATGTTGGTTGCGCAGACATCTGGTCTCTGACCAGCACCCCTGACACTAGGGTAGATGCACCCTAGTCATCAGACCTGCTTTGAGGCTAAACTTTACCTCCTTCCTACAGATCTGATTCTCTAACTTCATTTTTATTTTTATTATTATTATTTATTTTATTTATTTATTTTTTGGTGTTTTCAAGACAGGGTCTCCCTGTAGCCCCAGCTGTCCTGGAACTCACTCTGTAGACCAGGCTGGCCTTGAACTCACAAAGATCTGCCTGCCTCTGCCTTCTAAGTGCTAGGATTAAAGGTGTGTGCCACCATGCCCGGCTGGATAGTTAAGTTTTACAGGCTTTTGTTTGAGATTTTTACATCATTTGGCTTTTTAACAAACACTGTTTTGGTTTTTTATATTTTGTTTACAAAATTATAAAATTTATAAAATTATAAAATTGGGCTGGAGAGATGGCCTAGTGGTTAAGAGCACCAACTGCTCTTGCAGAGGACCTGGGTTCAATCCCCAGCATCCACATGGTGGCTGAGAACCATCTTTAACTCCAGTTTCAGGGAAATCTGAAACCCTCTTCTGACCTCTGCGGCATTGCACTACATGGGTGCACAAACCTACATGCAGACTGTACATTCATACATATAAAAAATAAATAAAATTTAAAAAATAAATAAATAAAATTATAAAATTTTAAGGGATTATTTCAGATTTTGGCATTTTCCATTTTATTGTTTTTTCTTTATAAACCCCATTTTATTCAGAAATCCATTTGTACCTGAGATTAAGATTTTTAAATTTTATTTATTTATTTTTTAATTTTTTATTTATTTCTATTTGCGTATGAATGTACTGTCTGCATACAAGTTTGTGCACCCGTGTCGTGCAATGCCGCGGAGGTCAGAAGAGGGTCTCGAATTCCCCTGGAACTGGAGTTCTCCTGGAATTGGAGTTTCAGACGGTTCTCGGCCGCCATGTGGGTACTGGGGATCGAACCCAGGTCCTCTGTAAGAGCGGTCGGCGCTCTTAACCGCTAGGCCATCTCTCCAGCCCAATTTTATTTATTTTCTATGTGTATGAATGTACTGTCTGCAGGTAGGTTTGTGCACCCTGTTGTGCAATGCCATGGAGGTCAGAAGAGGGTATCGGATTCCCCTGGAATTGGAGTTACAGATGGTTCTCAGCCGCTATGTGGGTGCTGGGGATCGAACCCGGGTCCTCTGCAAGAGTAGTGGGTGCTCTTAACCGCCAGGCTATCTCTCCAGCCCCCTGGCTGGGATCTTTTGAGAAGCCGCTGTATTTGAGATTAAGAAGGTGTGCCAACCACACCCTCTCTCACTTGCATCCAACTTTTGCCTCAGGCGGTAATCTTTCACTTGCTGGGATCTTTTGATTTTTTCACTAACCAAATTTATTCTCATTAAATTAGCAAGTAATATACACAAGCCACCAGATTTTCCTGCCTGCCCTGTCCACCATCCTTCACAGGCGTACAAGAACAGCCTGTGCTGCAAAGCACAGTATAGGCACACAGGCTGTTTCCACCTAAGTCTTAAACTCTAAGTGATTCTTTGTAAATGTGATAATTGCAATTAATGGTTCCACAGCCCTGGACAACAACGGACAATTTTAGATTAAAAAAAAAGGGATTTTCCCATTGCCCAGAGTTAATGGCTACAGTTAGGACATGTGTCTGTCCAACCTGTCTGTGTTATAACCTTTCTTCATTGTGTCTTTGTAACTGTCATGTGTCAATGTTCTCCTGTGTATTTTTTGTCCAAACAAAGTGGCCACTTCAAACTTCTTTTATTCTATGTTGAGCACAAACAAAACATTATATTATGTTTACTTTTGGCATGCCACTTAAATTTTTTTTCAAAGGTCTGATTTGAACCTGGGGTTTGTAATTTTCTACACTGCTTATCTGAAGGTTTTATTTCTTATCTGTCCAAATGATTTTTTTTCCACAGGTATTACAACTAAACATTTTCTTTTCCAGTTTTTTCTTGGTTCCAAACTTCTGAAGGCCTGATTTTTGACCCTTACAGGTTCACTAACATATGTTTTTCCTTTTTCTCCTGTGCTGTGCCGCTGTCCTTCTGACCAGAGACCATTATATATATATATTTTTTTTTTGGGGGGGGGTCTTTTTGAGACAGGGTCTCCCTGTAGCCCCAGCTGTCCTGGGATTCGCTGTGTAGACCAGGCTGGCCTTGAACTCATAAAGATTCACCTGCCTCTGCCTCCCAAGTGCTAGGATAAAAGGCGTGTGCCACCATACCTGGCTCAGAGACCATTTTAAAAATCCCTGGATTCAGCCGGGCCTGGTGGCGCACGCCTTTAATCCTAGCACTTGGGAGGCAGAGGCAGGTGGATCTTTGTGAGTTCAAGGCCAGCCTGGTCTACAGAGCGAGTTCCAGGACAGCTGGGGCTACAAGGAGACCTCGTCTTGAAAAGACTAAAAAAAAAAAAAAAAAAAAATCCCTGGATTCGTTCATACTCTGGTACTTGGGCAGTGGCACATGGCTTCCCCTGCAATCTCTTCCCTCCAATGAAACAGCCTAAGTACCTTTGATATTGTCAGTTCTTTAATTATTGTATATAATTCTGTTTTCCATCATTTGTTAGAGTATTTCAATGAGTTCATAGTTTTAGAACCAAAGGTGCAATACGTCATCTCAGCCTTGGCAGTGCAACTAATTAGACTTCAATGTTTTTAAATAATATTTCTAAAGGTGTTTTTTCCAATGTATGTGACTGTTCAGTACAACCACTAGGGTAAAATCTTTTGAAGGAATGTGTGGATAAATGTGTGCATGTGTATGATATTGTTAAACAGCATATTAAGTTCTTAAACAGCATATTAAGTTCTGTCTGTGTATGATTGCAATGCATGTGCCTCTGCTCAGTACAACCTTTATAAAGTGTCATCACCAAATTTATTTATTAGAACCTTATTTATGAGTGTATGCATGAAATACTGTTCACTTTTAAGAATTCCATAATGTAATTATGGCATATGCAAGAAATTGTGTTCCACCTACCAGGTACTATATACCTTGTTACAGTCTCAAGTGAAACAGACATATATAAATATTGAGTTACCCATACATACTAAAACTTTTATATATCTGTTATACTTTGCACATGTTATTTTTTATTTATTTATTTTCTGGTCTTTTTGAGACAGGATCTCTCTGTAGCCCCAGCTGTCCTGGAACTCACTCTGTAGACCAGGCTGGTCTTGAACTCACAAAGATCCGCCCACCTCTGCCTCCCAAGTGCTAGAATTAAAGGCATGCACCACCACGCCCAGCTTGCACGTGTTACTTTTAATATTTTTAAAAGAAATTAGGTTTTTGCCTGGCTTGGTGGCTCACGCCTTTAATCCTAGCACTTGGGAGGCAGAGGCAGGCGGATCTTTGTGAGTTCAAGGCCAGCCTGGTCTACAGAGTGAATTCCAGGACAGCTGGGGCTACAGGGAGACCCTGTCTCGAAAAGACAAAAAAAAAAAGAAATTAGGTTTAACTTCCGGTGGCCACATGGACAGTCCGAATGTAACCAATTTGGGTGAGCCCTAAGCATTTCCTGTCTCCTGTTGGTATGTGACAATGCCCTCCCTTTCTTTTCCTTTTCTCACAGCTATAATTCAAAATCTGGGGACAAGTGATATGGCCTTTATTTGAGAAGGTACTGGTTTTAACCTCTTTATTATCTTGGGTTTGTTTCATGGGCTATGTTAGAACCTTTTGCCTTGGGCTGGAGAGATG